>JAJIBD010006352.1:0-29925 GCA_021461705.1 Cryptotis parvus | reverse complement strand
TGTCGGGCGCTCTGCGGGGTCCCTGACAGTGCCGGAAGTGAGTTCCCTTCTACCTCCGGAGCCGGCAAGGGAATGGATGAATACTCAGGAATCCGATGCGGTTTTAAAAGGCTTTTACTTATCACAGGTTCAGGCATACAAATCAGCAAAAGGAAAAACCCAATGCTTAGGATTCCAGGCTAGAACCCCAGCCACGTGTAGGCCAAGATGGCGACCACCACGTGTAAAAACTTCCAAGGGGAATAAACGCTCACAAGGCGAGATCCCACAGGGAAGAAGACAGGGAAAGCGGGGAACCGGCTAGTTTATACCCCCGCAACTCAGACCTTCCTCCCATTGTTATGGAAAGCAGGGAGGGTCCAATGCCCTAGGTAATCCCCTCCCTGCATCTCACCTAGGGCCTTTACTGTGCTAATGTTTTGAGCCGGGAATGCCTTTGAAATGTAGAGAAGGGGTTTCTGAGATGGCATGTCACTGTACCAAAGATCAACACCAATGCCAATTAAATATTTCTCCAAGCCTTCACAAGTCTCCTCTACTTCATTGTAGTTTTATATTTTATCAGGGAGCCATGCTTGTTTGTTTGGAAGCAAACAGCATTTCTCTCTGGTCTAATTACTTAGGTGTCCTCACGTGGCCAGGCTAATATGCTGGTAAGATCTAGCTAGTCCCACGATGATTGTGATAGCATGGGAGAATATTTATACCAGCTAGTACAGCATACATGGTCGGATAAACTGCCACATTTAGACTACCCCTTATCTCGGAGTGATTTGCGGGAGGCAATCCAGAGCAGATGCAGCGGCCCTTAGGGAGTCCTGCAACAGAGTTCCAACCTCCACCAATGATTGAGAGCCAGGGCTGCTGTTTCGTTTGCCAAGGTGTCGAAAATCAGATGGGTTGGACATATAATGCACTTGGAGATGACCACTGGACTAGAGCTGTTACCAACTGGATGCTACAGACTGTCAAAAGATCACGTGGCTGCCCACCTACAAGATGGTCAGACTTCTTCATCAAGACCCTGGTTTGAGGTTCTTCGCATTCCTGGAGCAAGCAGATGCTATTGGGCTACGCTGGCACATGATAGGGATAAATGGAAACGTTCCTGGTGCCCGCTCAAGCAAATTGATGAATAACAGGATGTCAAGTGATCAAGTGATCATTTTTTTCTAGTGACTGCATAATATCCAATGTGTAGATGTCCCATAGTTTCTTTATCCAGTCATCTGTTCTCAGGTACTTGGTTTGTTTCCAGGTTCTGACTATTGTGAGTAGTGCTGCAATGAACACAGGGGAGTAGAAGCCTTTTCTGCATTGTGCTTTTGGGTCCCCAGGGTATATATTCCCAGGACCAAACTTCTACATATTTCTTCTTTCTTTACCCATTTTACTTAGGTAATTTTTTCTTTGAGCTATAAATGATTGAAATGGACTTCACACATTCAAGGCATGTGTTATAGTATTGACTCACACATCTTTAGCATGAACAAACTTCTTTTAGGAGCGTTCATCTCTAGCAGTGCTGAGGGTATCTTACGAGCACAGTGATTGTGGGTCACTCTTGGTGGTGCTTAGGGCACTGTGGTCTTGGGCAGGCAATCTGGGCCACCCACATGCAAAGCACATCAACTAGCTCTTTGACTATCTCCTGGTTCCCCAAAGTTTTAACATATATTTAAACTGCTCTTTTTCTTATTGGAGCTTATGAAATGGAACATAGTCTCAATCCACCCATTGACAATAATGCTTCTTTTGGGTTTTTTGTTACTTCAGTTTATTTTTGGCTTTGAGATCACCATTTATGTCTGCCATTATATGTTAATAGTAAGACATTAAAAATATTTAAGAAAAAATCATTAGATGTTAACACAATGCTATTTTACAAAAAATTTTTTTTCCACAAAAACTTCATGACAAGAACAGTATTATTTTAGATTTTTTATTATTTTTTTAAATCTAAAAAATTAGGAGGACCCACCCTGCAGAGACCCGCCCTTCAGAGAAGAGTATTTCAAGACCAGGAATGCTTGAGCCACAGACACAGATACACCTGGCAGAGCAGAAACCAGCTTTTCCTGTTGCACTCGGCAAAGCGGCCACGCAATTTACCTCCAAATTACCACGAATAATCTACCCACCCCTCTGAGAGAGCTCCACAAGGTGAGAGTATAGCGCCCGCATGGCAGAGCCTGGCAAGCTGTCCGATGTGTGTTTGATATGCCAAAACCAGTAACAAAAATGTCTATTTTCCTGACCCTAAAAGAGCCCTTAATATGGCAGCAGTAAGAAAGGCGAACAAGCAGTGCCTGATAAAATTTCATAGCCATCTTAGGCTGCCAAAACGAAGAAGGACTAAAATGACTGTCTGTACTTTCAATGCACTTATGTTGGCATTGGAAGCATATATTGAGGATCTGATGGTGCAAGCGCAAAAGATCAAGTATGATATCATTGGCCTGACTGAGACGAGGAGGCGTCAGTTGCATCATGCTGTATTTGACACCAGAGAAGAATTGTTCCTTGGAACATGCGACGAAAGAGGCGTCGGTGGCGTTGGTGTCCTTGTCAACACGAACATGACTATAAACATTGATTCATTTGAATGCCTAACAAACCGAATAGGATGATTACACTTGAAGAGATGTGGCCCTCTGCCAGCAATTTCTACCTTCATTGTCTACGCACCAACATCCACATACAAGGAAGATGAAATTGAGAAATTCTACATGGAATTGGAGGAGTTCTATAAAAAAGATCACACCTTCTACAAGATCATAGTCGGTGATTTTAATGCCAAGATAGGACCAAGAAGATCGGCTGAAGAACTCCACATTGGGACCCATGGCCTAGAATGGAACGAACAGGGTGAGAGACTGTCTGAGTTCATCATGTCCACCAACACCATTCATGGGAACTCACAGTTCCAGAAAGCTGAATGCCAAACGTTGGACATGGGAATCTCCTGGTGAACAGTTCCACAATGAAATTGACCACATCATCTTCAATCGATGGTTTTGTCTGACCGATGTAGCTGTTGTCCCCAAATTCCAAACAGGATGGGACCACCGTCTCCTTCGTGCAAAATTCTACTTCCCGCAACAGGGAGAAAAGGCTGCAAAGTTTAAGAAGAGAACTCCCCAGAATGACCACCAACTGGGAACGCTTTGGCACCATTGCAGCAACATGGGAATATACTATCATTGGCGACATCGATGAAGAATACAACCGACTGGTTCAGCACCTCCATGATTGTGCGGATAATGCCGAAAGAGAGAAAGACACAAAAGGACACCTGTCTTCAGAAACTCTCAAGCTCATTCGCCAACGTGGCAAGGCACGTAGCCTCAGGAGACCAAATGCTAACGTCCAAGCTTGCTAAACGGTGCAGAGAAGCGATAAAAGAAGACCTCAAAGACAGAAGAGCAGAAATACTGGAAGATGCAGCAGAAGCCGAGAAAAGCAATTGCACCGCCTGCCTGTCCTTTGCCAAATATAAGACCAAGATGACTGCTCTCCGATGCCCTAATGGATCTATCACATCTTCCAGAAAGGCAATGGAGAAGATTATCCATGATTTCTACTCAGATCTCTTTGATAGCCATGTCCACCTGCCCACATACCAAATTCCACAGGATGGATATGTCATTCCCAATGTTCTCCCTTCTGAAATTCAACATGCCATCTCGGTAAAGAAGGGAACAGCACCAGGCCCAGACAAAGTCAGACCCGAACACCTGAAGAATCTGCCATCGGTACTCATCAATACACTAGCTCGACTCTTCACACACTACCTGTCGAATGCAAGGTGCCCTCCCAATGGAAAACCAGCAGGACAGTTCTACTGTTCAAGAAGGGAGACATTCACGACATTGGCAACTATCGCCCCATCTGCCTGTTGTCTGTCATCTACAAGCTGTTTACATGAGTCATCCTGAACGGGATTGGAAGAACACTAGATGAAGGACAACCATGTGAGCAAGCTGGCTTCCAGAAAGGATTCCGTACAATCGACCATATTCACACAGTAACCAAGCTCATTGAGGTTTGTAGGGAGTACAAGATGTCTGTGGAATGCAGGGGGTTCAACAGGGAAAGCTGGTATCTGCTCTGCTGTGTGTATCTGCGTCTGTGGCTCAAGCATTCCTGGGCTTGAAATACTCTCCTCTGAAGGGCGGGTCTCTGCAGGGTGAGTCCTTGCAGGCTGGGTTTCTGACAAGTCGGGCTGGAGACTGGCTTAATCTCTTAGGTGGAGATCTTACGAGCTGCAGAGTATGGATGGTGAAGAACGCTGCCAGCAAGGTGTGGGGGGTTTACTCTCTGGGTTCTTCTGAGGCTCTATCGGGATGTTGGACTCGGGTCGGAAGTTGCTTTCGTGGTCCGTGGAATGCAGGGGGTTCAACAGGGAAAGCTGGTATCTGTGTATCTGGGATGTCAAAAGATCACATGGCTGCCCACCTACAAGATGGTCAGACTTCTTTGTCAAGACCCTGAAGGAACGGTTTGAGACTCTTCATATTCTTTAATCAACCAGATGCCATTGGGCTACATTGGCACGTAATAGGGTCCAATAGAAATGTTACTGGAGCCCGCTCGAGCAAATCGATGAATAACGGGATTCAAGTGATCAAGTAATCAAGGGAGCAGGAATGGGGGTGGGTGGATAACTAGGGTCTTTGGTGGTGGTGGTAAGGGCATGTTGGTGGTGGGACTGGTGTTGAAATATTGAATAACTGAGACAACTGTGCTGTGAACAACTTTGTAAATCACAATGTTTAAATATTGGTTCAATATGCAATATCAGGTGGGGCTGCATTCACACTCGTTTCAGGGGGATAGCTGTGACTCTGCAAGCTGGCTTACAAAAAGAATTCAGCACAATCGACCATATCCACACAGTAACTAAGCTCATTGAAGTTTGTAGGGGTTTCAGATGCCACTCTGTCTCACATTCATTGATTTAAAGAAAGCCTTTGATTCTGAGGAGACTGAAGTGGTCACTGAAGCCCTAAGCCAAACAGGGTGTTCAAACCAAATACATTAAGATCCTTCGTGAGATGTATTACGGATTCACCACCAGGATCTCACCATTCTACAAAGAAGAATTGATGTCAAAAGAGGGGTTTGGCAGGGTGATACCATTTCACCAATACTCTTCAGCACCACCCTCGAGAACATCATGTGACAATTAGAATGGGAAGGAATAGGAGTGAAGATAGATGGTTGGCAACTACACCAGCTCCACTTTGCTGATGACATCGCTCTAATAACACCAAACATTAGCCAAGCGGCACAAATGCTGGCTGACTTTGATTGAGAATGTGGAAAGATAGGTCTACAGCTGAATCTCAGCAAAACTATGCTTATGAAAAATGAACTAGTTCCAGAGGCCCCATTCACTCTCAATGGAACAAACATCTCTGAATACAGCAGATATGTGGACCTAGGTCGAGAAGTCAACATGATGAACAACCTAAAACCTGAGCGCAGGGAGGAAGAGAGCGGCATGGATTGCCTTCAAAAAGCATCGAAGAAATAGAGAAAAAACGACAAAGAACCTACTGCTCTGGACACATTTCTTCGACTCCACTCCCTGCATTAGCATACGCCTCAGAGACCTGGGCCCTACGGAAGCAGGATGAGAATGCTATTCGGGTCCCCCAAAGAGGAATTGAAAAAGAGCTATGCTTGGAATATCACGCCTCACTCAAGTGAGAGAAGGAATCCAGAGTTCCCACCTCTGGCGCTGTTCCAGAGTCAGGGGCGCTGTCTCGTTTGCCAAGGCATCGAAAATCAAATGGGCTGGACATGTAATGCGATTTGGAGATGACCGCTGGACTAGAGCCTTTACCGACTGGATCTCACAGGATGTCAAAAGATCACGTGGCCGCCCACCTACAAGATGGTCAGACTTCTTTGTCAAGACCCTGAAGGAACGGTTTGAGGCTCTTCGTATTCCTGAAGCAATTAGATGCCATTGGGCTACACTGGCACGTGCTAAGGTCAAATGGAAATGTTACTGGCGCCCGCTCGAGGAAATAGATGAATAGCGGGATGTCAAGTGTCAAATCAAGTGATCAAGCTGTGACTCCAGCTCAGCTAATGGACAAGTCCCTGGACATAGATGCCCCTTTTAAAGGTCAAGCAGAATCTAGGAAAGGTAATGAATAATTGGTTTACAACTTGTTGATGGGAGAGAGATGGGAGAGAGAATGTTCACTTTTCTGTTAGACTTGAACATGGGAGTATGTAGCTATGAAGATGTTAAGAATCATCTTGCCACTTTGGAAGGCTTCAGAAGTGGGGTTGGCTGAGGTCCCTGCTGAGACGTTCTCAATGCCCAAATTCTCTTTTTTGTTCTTTCTCATTTCCTTCCCTTTCCTTGTACATGTGTTGGTCCTGGGTGGACCCTCAAATAAAACTCCACCTCTTTCTCAGGGCCTGCTTCCCTATAGCCTAACCTTCAGGCATTAGAGTTAAGCATGTACATAAATGAGTCATCCTATAGATGAATTCTGAGGGCATACTATGTGCCAACACCATGAAACCAACCTATGAACCTTTACAGAAAAGGAAATTGAGGAACAAATAATATTAAAATAAGCAAAAACCAGTCTGGAAAAGTTCCCTAAATAGACAAAAACTAGTTTACTTATGAGTTTAGATTATTTATCTGGTTGACCGGAACATTTCTTTCTGATACATCTGGAAATTATAAGCAAAATCTAAACTATTGCCCATTGTGCTGTGAATGTTGTCACTGACCTTTCTCAGAGCATGAACACAGCCCTATTGCGACCCTGTAGTGACTTGCCTGTAGTTTGCCGTCCTGTGCATGTCTGTCTTGCAACTCTTCTGAATAGACTCCTCTTCTGGACAGTTCTGAGCTTTCCTCAGTTCACCTCTTTATTAAGTCAACATTAATAAGGTAATGGACCAACTCAAAGCAACACAACTATTAAAGAAACAGAATCCAAACTTAGGAGGGTCTGTTTCTTTTCTCTCTCACTATCACTATCTTCCCGTTGATCATCTATTTGCTAGAGCGGGCACCAGTAATATCTCCATATGTCCTGTCTCACGCTAGTAGAACCCAAAGGCATCTGCTTGCTCCAGGAACATAAAGAGCCTCAAGCCATGATATTAGGTCATGGGAATGACCTAATATAAATGTTACTGGTATTTGGCATATCAAATACGACACAAGCAGCTTGCCAGGCTTGCTGTGCGGGTGGCATACTCTTGTAGTCACCTCTAAATAAAGCAATTGGGGGCCAGAGCGATAGCCCAGCTGGTAGGGTGTTTGCCTTGCACACGGCTGGCCTGTGCCAGCCCGGGTTCGATCCCCGGCATCCCATATGGTCCCCTGAGCACCGCCAGGAGTAATTCCTGAGTGCAGAGCCAGGAGTAACCCCTGAGCATCGCCGGGGTGTGACCCCCCCCCAAAAAAAAAAAAAAAAGTAAATGAAGCAATTATTGATGAACCCGGGCGGCCGCTAGCGACCGTGCAAGCCGGGCTATGATAGTCTGTTCTGCTGAGTGGAATTGTGACGAGAGGGAAATCCGGATGTGGAAAACAGTGGCCCCCTGGAGTAGGAGGGTCGTCTGGCTTGTTGTGAGGCTCTGTGGGGCCCCTTGGAGTAGGGGGTCATCTGGCTTGTTGTGGGACCGGAGCGATAGCCCAGCGGGTAGGGCATTTGCCTTGCATGCGGCCAGCCCATGCCGGCCCAGGTTCGATCCCTGGTATCCCATATGGTCCCCCAAGCACTGTCAGGAGTAATTCCTGAGTGCAGAGCCAGGAGAAACCCTGAGCATTGCTGGGTGTGACCCCCAAAAAAAAAAAGCAAATAATAAAAAATAAATAAATCACTGTCACTGTCACTGTCTTCCTTCGATCGATTTGCTCGAGCGGGCCCCAATAACATCTCCATATGTCCTGTCTCATGCTAGTAGAGCCCAAGGGCATCTGCTTGCTCCAGGAACATAAAGAGCCTCAATCCATTCTGGAATGAGGTCTATAATTGTTACTGGTATTTGGCATATCAAATACAACACGGGTAGCTTGCCAGGCTCTGCTGTGCAGGTAGCATACTCTTGTAGTCATCTCTAAGTCCAGCATTTATTGATGAACCATGCGGCCGCTTGCAGCCACGCGAGCTGGGCTGTGATCAGCTCTTCTGCTGGGTGGAGATCTGACGAGAGAGAAGTCCGGATGTGGAAAATGGAGGCCCTCATGGAGTGGGATGTCGTCTGGCTTGTTACAAGGCTCTGCTGGGGTGGCGGGCCAGGGCTAGAACCTGCCATTCCTCCTGGGTGCCTCGTGAGCAGCTGGGCACAGGGAGAGCAAGTAGCAGCTCTGCCCCATGTCTGTGAGTCTCTCTCTCTCTCTCTCTCTCTCTCTTTTTTTTTTTTTTTGTTTGGGTCACACCCAGTGATGCTCAGGGAGTTACTCCTGGCTCTGCACTCAGGGATTATTCCTGGCAGTGCGTGGGGGGATGATATAGAATGCCAGGGATAGAACCCGGCCAGCCACATGCAAGGCAATTGCCCTCCCCGCTGTACTATTGCTCCGGCCCCAGGACTGTTTCTAAATCCGGTCCATTGTTAGTGACATTGTTAGTGATATTGGCAATGTCAGAACTAAATATCCCTAGATTTCCAGTTGTTTATAGTCGACATCCATCTCTTCTCCTTTATCTCCTTCACAGCCTGAGCTCTGCTGATTTGGCTCTTATTAAAATAATACATTGCTGGGCCAGAGATAGTATAGCAGGTAAGGTATGTGCCTTGCCTTGCATATGGCTGACCTGGGTTCAATCCCTGACACCTCGTGTGGTCCCCTAAGACCTGTCAGGAGTAATCCATGAGCATAGAGCTTTGAGTGAGTCTTGCATACTGCTGGTCCCAGTGTGCAATATTGGTCCCAAGCCAATAATAATAATAATAATAATAATAATAATAATAAATAATGATAGTGAGAGACATAATAGGCTGCATTCTTTATGTAATGGTAATAGAGTTATAACCCTGTGGACCTTGACTGACCTTAGTTCCCCAGCTAAGGTACACATTGGAAAAGGTCCACTCTGGTCCTGTCGAGCACATCGCTCACCCTTTGGGAAGAATCATCTGTCCTTGTTTTTCCCAGTCTCTCTCTAGTTGCTTCATATGAGTTGATCCACTAGATATAGCTGCTTGTATTTGCTTGGTCCTTTTCCTAGCAAAACATACAAAGGAAGGTTGATGGACTAAATGATATTCCCAGTTTTGTGGCTGACTTTTCTTTTTTTATTTAAACACCGTGATTTACAAAGTTTTTTTCACAATACAATTGTTAGAAAGATTCATCATTCAACACCAATCCCACCACCAGTGTGTTCCCACCACCAAAGACCCTCATTTCCCACCACCCCATCTCCATGCCTGCTCCCTTAGCTTGCACTAATGATATTGACCATTACAGCCCATATATGGGAATGGTATTGATAAATGATTTTTTTTTCTGGGTTGTTATGTGCTAATCTGTCCAATTTCTGCTCTTGCATTCACTTTCTGAGTTTCTAGAATGTAGTGGGTTTTACTAGTCAACCCCAAACCCTCCACCACTGCACCAGGGACAACACTTATTTCAAATTTTTTCTCAACCTCTGTTTGAGCTTTTCCTAAGCTTACACTGAATAATCTATGCTATATTGCTTGTTGGAGCTAGTTCTCTAAATATGGTCGATGAACATATTCTTCAACGAAAGTCATTAGAAATGATTAAATCTCAACTGAATCCATTGTGCCATTTGGGCCCACTGTATAAGAAATTATCCATATGTTTCCACAGACCAAACATGGTGCCCTCACACTTGTATGTCCCAAATTTAATTCTATAAAATGTGGTGGGATACCTGGTACATCAGTAAACCAGGCTTTGAGATATTGTGCGGCTGCCCTGGGGAGAACCAGTAACAGCTCCACCCTGTGTGTCTGTGTCTCTGGATCATAGCCAACAGCGCTGGAAGCAGTTCTTGGGCAGGTTCAATAGGCCTTCCAGAGGGAACAGAGCTGGAGGAAGGGACCCTGGCTCCATCTCCACGAAAGCCCAGTGACTTTAGCTGTGAGATCTGCATACCTGAGCTTGAAATTGGCTCTCTCTTGGGTGGAGCTCTGATGAGCTGTAGAGTCCAGACCTTGAAAATGGCTGGGTTGTGGTGTGTGAGGTTCCACTGGCTTCTTCTGAGGTTCTATTGGGGTGGCAGGCCTTGAGGGTGACTTTGAATCATAATTAATACCTTGTTTCCTCTCCCACTCCATAATGGCATGGCCCTGGGCTGTTTTTCTAGAGAATGACTTGGGGGTCAGGACTCTCCATAACAGCCTGGCCTCTTGGTCACCAGAGCTTATAACCTTGGTATACACCAGAGCTTGTGAGCTCTTGGTAACCATGCCCCACCATAGCCCAAGGGTGGGCAAAGGGAGACCAGAGTGATAGTATTTGCCTTGCAAGTGGATAACCTTAATTTGAGCCTAGAAGTAGCATATGATCCCTGAGTGACCCTGAGGTCCACCAGGAGTGATCTTTGAGTACAACTGGGTGTGGCCCTTGAACCAAAAAAGCAATCAAAGACTCACTTTAGTGGCCACAGCCGACATTCTGTGTAGAATCTAAGGCAGACAGGTGCGGCTTTTGATGTTGAAAAGACATTGCTGGTTCTGCCGGCGTCCAGAACCGGGAAGGGCGATCACGGAGCAGTCAGGATTGGCACATTTTCAAAATAAAACCCCATGATCTTGAATAGGTTCACGAGGAGGGCCAAGGGTGCTGGCGCACGATGGGGGAGAAGGGAGAGTGGACTCAGTGGGGTGCTCAGGAGGGCAACAGGGATGAGCAGCGTAAAGCTCTGACACCTACTAGAGGCTTAGTGGGAGGGATCTCCAGAAGTGCCCGGGGAGAATGTCAAGGTTCAGGACGTCTGAGCCTATGTTCCTGGGCCATGGAGGCTTGTTTCCAGCCTGCCCTGCCCTGTGCTCGCTTCCACTCCCCCTTAGAAGGAAGCGAGGTGGCCCTGAGAGTGGGCTGGAGCTCAGAGGGTGGGGGGGCAGGTTGAGGAGGCCTGGGGCTCCCCACGCCTGTGCATTCTTCCCTGAGTTTCTGGACTGCAGGGGTCAAGGCCCTCAACAATTCCCTCCACCCCCTGCCCCCAGTGCTCCAGCTCCAGGGCTACCTGGTGGACCTGCTGCTCTAAGCAACCCCAGCCAGCAGGCGCTCTAGACAGCTGGAACGTGTGCAGTCATGGGCCCAGCGAGCAGAAGCAAGGAGTCCAGGGCCAGCAGCTGCCATGGACTGGGCGTCGGCCTTCTCCCGCCTCTTCCTTACTGCTGGGGCTGGATCTGACCTCATGTCCCTCTGCTGGTTGGCCACTTGGTTGGGTTGCACTGTTATCACAATGCATCTGTCCTTCCTGTGTGACCACTGTCTGGGTGTTCCTTCTCTCCCAATGGCTGGCTAGGCTATGGCTACAAAACGCTGTTTCCAAATCAGCCACATGCCCAGGAGCCAGGCCTTAGGAGTGCCACAGTGCTTTGCTTCTTTTGTGTGTGGGGTGGGGGGGTGGGAGAAACATAGTTTAACCTAAAAAATCCCCTAAGTCATTTTGTTTTGTTTTAGGGTTTTGTCTTTTTTTACATTTCTTTCTGGGTCATACCCGGCAATACTCAGGGGTTACTCCCTGGCTCTGTACTCAGGAATTACTCTTGACAATGCTCAGGGACCATATGGGATGCTGGGGATGGAGCCACCCAGGTTGGTTGCATGGGGAAGGCAACCCCCCCTTCCCCCTCCCCCAGTCACTTTGTAACTGCTGATTTCAGGGTGGGAGGGTTTCTGAGGTCAAGAGGGAGGGAGTAAAGCAAGTTTGTGCTCAAACCCCTTTTTCAGGGCCAAAGATGGAGGGCAGGGGTGTGTGTGTGGTGGGGAGGGGTCACATTTGCCATGCAGAAACCTCATATCTGGATACAGCATCAAAACAACCCACCAGTCCTCTCTCCCCAGGTCCAGTTTACCTGCCCTGGGAGTTTGCAGAGGCTGAGGACTGAAACCAGAGCCTTAAGAGTCCATGCTCTGCCACCCATATATGTCCCCAGTCCACACATTTTGTGTGTGTGTGTGTGTGTGTGTGTGTGAGAGAGAGAGAGAGAGAGAGAGAGAGAGAGAGAGAGAGAGAGAGATTTAAATTCTAGTCTTAGCACATTTCAGGGATACAATTCAGTTATCACCTATAGCCACCATGGCTTGGCTTAGGTCTTCACATCCTCTAACAGAAAGTTTGTACTGTTAGGGCCGGGATGATGCTTGTACAGCAGGTAGGGCTTTTGCCTTGCATGCAGCCTCCTGAGGTTTGATCCCCAGCACCCCATATGGTCCTTCAAGCCTCCCCAGCAGTGATCTCTGAGTAGAGCCAGGAGTCGGCACTGGGTGACAACTCTTCCCTCCAACCCAAAAAATAAAAAAGAAAAAGACAGTTTGTGCCTTTTTGCCATTTTCTCAATGACTTCAACCTTGTTCCCATTTTCCAGACAGGAATGTGGAGGGCCAGAGGAACAAAGACTGTGTTGACAGCCTTGCAGCTGGCCCATGGCGGGGCTGGGCTTCTCCTCCAGCCATTCTGACTCCACAGCCTGAGGAGAAAAGGTGAGAGGCGTGGGGGGAGGGTTCCCCACATGAGATGGCCCAAGGATGACCAGAGGTGCCATCCAGGGAGTGGCACCAGTTCCCAGCCCAGGCCAGCTGCTGGGTGCCCACTCAGTGAGGTCAGCACATGGCGGCTCTCACTGTTCCTGGCGTCACGCTGGCACGCATGGCGCCTCTGGCATTGCTTTCCATAATGGTCACCTGATCCCTGGCTGGTGGGCAAACGGCCTTAGATATTTATTCCTCTGACGACCAACTGGCCTGACAGACAGACAGTCGGTGGTAAGAGAAGATAGAGGGAGGCAAGTGGGGGAAGGGCTGAATCCCGAATTCCCTGCGTCTGAGAAGCAGTTTGGCTTGGCTGGGGCCCCCTAGGCCCAGTGACATTCCCCAGGGATTAGGCGGGCCATGGAGAAGCCGGGTCTCCAGGGGGTGCCGAGCCTCATGGAACTTAAATCATGCAATTAGCCACCAGCTAACATTTCTCCCACATTCATGCCATACCTTTATCATACCTTCCTTCCCCCAAGAAAACTCCGCTGCAAGGTGTTTCATGACCCCCCCCCCCCCCACCCCCCCCCCCCCCGTCCTGTTGCTTTGCTTTCTCTTAGCACTGACCAAGGCCAAAAAACTGTCCTCGGCATCCTGCGAAGCAGAGCTCAAAAGTTGGCTTTTCCACGCAGCCAGGCCCAGGCACGGCACTGCGCTAAGCCTGCAGGGACCTGAACGCAGGCTCCAGTGGTTGGTACGTGCCAGGTATGGGGGCAAGAGGTGAAGGACTTACAAGCCACTTGGGCTTGGGGCAGTGATGCTTCCTCAGGAAGGCCAAGATGCCCACGTCACTCTTGCTTGGGACAACAGCTTCCCCGCTCAGGAAATGTTGGCCACACCTAGCTATGCAGAAGCTGGACTTTCTGACTCCCAGCCAATGGCTGCTTTGATTCTAACACAATACCTGGGCACCTGCTTAGAGGGACACGCTGCCTTTTCCAGGCCAGAGAGAAGGAGGCGAAGCCTTTCTCTACAGCCAATGAGAGACGTCCTCAGCGAGTTGTTAGGCAGAAGAGAACCTCATAGGTCATGTCCTCACTTTTCCTCAGCTAAAGTTCCCGGACTGTCTCCTTCAAATTCAAATGTGCATCCAGTTCTATGAGTAACCACATTATTTTTAAACAGCATCTTTCAGCCACTGTCTCTCCTGGGTTTTTACAGAGGTAATGATTCTCTATGAAGCCAGCACAGGATTTAATTTCACGATTGTTTAAAAGCACTGAAGGGGATTCCATGAGCCCAAGTAAAAGACAGGGCAGCAGATCAGGACAGCAGGAAAAGTTTACCTGGAGGAGATGGGAACGAGCAGCTGCTTCATGTGCAGAGAAGGAACCAGAAGGAGTTATTGGGAGAGCTCGGAGCCACGGGCCAGCCAGGGTTCAGCAGAGCACCAGGGGCCACTCTCAAACGCTGGCCACGCCACACCCTGTGCTTGGTGATTGGGGGTTAGATCCTAGGAGTAACAGACACAGCTGTGGGCTCTGCAGCAACTCTGGTAATAGCTGGCAGGTGGCTGAGCATCTTAGAGCCTTTATTTTCTTATTTGCAAAATGGACATGAAAGAAAACCTCCTTAAAAAGAGAGGATTAACTGAGAACTATGGGCTCAAGGCAGTCTGATTCAAAGTAACACACACACACACACACACAACAGTGACTGTTATGTTAACACAGAGATTCCAATGAAAATGTTTTGGCTAATGTTGGGTAGGCTGCTAAACATCTATCCCTAACTGTCACCCTTGTAGGTTGTAACAGTATTAACATGATTTCTGGCAATTTAATGAATTTATTGCCATTACTGGAGTTGTTAGGGTCTTGCAAAGGTATCCAACACATTTTTTCCTTCCTTCCTTCCTTCCTTCCTTCCTTCCTTCCTTCCTTCCTTCCTTCCTTCCTTCCTTCCTTCCTTCCTTCCTTCCTTCCTTCCTTCCTTCCTTCCTTCCTTCCTTCCTTCCTTCCTTCCTTCCTTCCTTCCTTCCTTCCTTCCTTCCTTCCTTCCTCCCTCCCTCCCCTCCCTTCCCTTCCTTCCTCCCTCCCCTCCCTCTCTCCCTCCCTCTCTCCCTCCCTCCCTATGCTGGGATCAAAATCAGGCATGCTTACCACACGCAAGGCATGAGCTGTACTACTGAGTCACATCCGCCCAGAGCAATACATTTTCAGTGTGATTTCCTCCACTCTTCCAGATGTATGTTTGCTTTGAAAAAACAAAACAAAACAAAACAAAACAGATCCTGGGGCTGGAGCAATAGACTGCGGGTAGGGCATTTGCCTTTCACACAGCTGGCCTGGGTTTGATTGGTGGCATCCCATATGGTCCTCTGAGCGCCCCCAGGAGTGGTTCCTGAGTGCAGAGCCAGGATTAACCCCTGAAAATGGTCAGGTGTGACCCCCAAAACAAACAAACAAATAAATAAAATAACATCTGGGACTGGAGGACAGTAGAGTGGGCAGGGCATTTGTTTGTCTCAGCAGGAAACAAGGCAAAGATTTGGGCACTACGGGGTGTGGCCCCCAAACCAAAAACAAACTCAGAGAAAACAGATCCTAGGGCCAGGAATATAGCACAAGAGGTAAGGTGCTTGCCTTGCACAGGTCCCATTCCAGGTAGATTCTTGACACCACGTGTGTATGTCTCCTGAGTCCCATCAGGAGTGATCTCGAAGCACATAACCAGGAGTAAGCCACTGCATATGGTCCCCAAAATAACAACAACAAATAGATCCTAGTATATACTACATATTGTTAAGTATCACTTGTATCACTTGTCTTCCCGTTGTTCGTCGATTTGCTCGAGCGGGCACCAGTAACATCTCCATACGTCCTGTCACATGCTAGTGTAGCCTAATGGCATCTGCTCGCTCCAGGAACATGAAGAGCATCAAACCATTCCTTCAGGTCATGGGAATGAGGTCTATAATTGATACAGGCTTTTGGCATATCAAATATGACACAGGTAGCTTGCCAGGTTGTGCCGTGTGATTTTAAGTATTAGATTAAAATCACAAAAGATTGTTAAGTACTACTCATTAAATGGAGGGATTGAGACAGTTCCCTGCAACTATTAAAATGACTTTGGGGTTGGATAGGTAGTACAGTGGGCAGGGAGCTTATTGTGCAAAAAACCAACCCAGGTTCGATCCCTGGTACCCTGGAGGGTTCCCCGAGCACCGCCAGGAGTGATCCCTGAGTACAGAGCCAGGAATAAGCCCCAAACACTACTAGGTGCTTTTATAACCTCCCCAAACCAACCCCACAAAAGGCCACCCAAATTACAGTCTACCAGTATTTTGTTACTTAAAAGTAACAACAATAATATACGTATATTGGATACAGTATGTATGAGGAGATGTTGGCAGAGATAAAGGCTTATGGTGCTGCTATGAGGCGACCTGGTTCCCTCTAAAGAGAGAGCAAGGTCTGGGGGGCCCAGTGACTCCACTGTTTATATTCCGGTGACCTTGGTTAGTGCCTCAAGTTTCTCTGCCTGTGAAAAGATGACATAAAACAAACCCTCTACGACATTGAAGCTAAAGGCATCTTCAAAGGTGAAACATCACTAACAAAGCAACTAGAAGAAAAGATAAACATATGGGACTACATGAAACTAAAAAGCTTCTGCACCTCAAAAGAAACAGTGACTAAGATACAAAGGCAGTGCACAGAATGAGAAAGAATATTCACCCAATACCCATCTGATAAGGGGTTAATATCCAGGATATATCAGGCACTGGTAGAACTTTACAAGAAGAAAACAAACAACCCCATCAAAAAATGGGGAGAAGAAATTAACAGAAACTTCAGTAAGAAAAGAAATTCGAATGGCCAAAAAACATATGAAAAAATGCTCATCATCACTAATCATCAGAGAGATGCAAATCAAAACAACAATGAGATATCATTATACACCACAGAGACTGGCACATATTCAAAAGAGCAAGAACAACAAGTGCTGGCGTGGATGTGGGGAAAAGGGGACACTTATCCATTGTTGGTGGGAATGCCGGCTGGTACAGCCTTTCTGGAAAACAATATGGACATTCCTCCAAAGACTAGAAATTGAACTCCCATTTGACCCAGCCATACCACTCCTGGGAATCTACTCTGGGAAGCCAAAAATACGCAGTGGAAACACCATCCCTATTTTTATGTTCTTAGCAGCATTATTCACAATAGCCAGAATCTGGAAACAACCAGAGTGCCCGAGAATTGATGACTGGATAAAGAAGCTTTGGTACATCTACACAATGGAATACTATGCAGCTGTCAGGAAAAATGAAGTTATAAAATTTGCCTATAAATGGATGGACATGGAGAAGATTATGTTGAGTGAAATTAGCCAGAAGGAGAGAGACAGATACAGAATGACTGCATTTATTTGCATGGCATAAATATCTATGTACATATTATGATACCAATATCCAAGGTCAAGTGAAACATGTATCAGGAGGTCTTGTCAAAGGTGGAAATTATCACAAATGTGTGGGAGTCAGAGGTTAGGTAAGACAGAAAATGGAACAATGTGCTAACAATCGTTGAGGGTACTAACACCAACCTAGAACTGAGCATTAAATAGAGGCAAAAAGATACACATGACAACCCTTTAATGTATGTTCTGTAATCCATAGTTTGGAAGGGAAGGAAAAGAGAAAGAGAGAGAAAGGGAAAGAAATAAAGAACCTGCCATGGAGGAGGGCTGGGGGATGGGGGAGGGAACCGGGGACGTTGGTGGTGGAAGATGGGCACTGGTGGAGGAAAGGGTGCTGGAACACTGTATGACCAAAACCCAAATATGAACTTCTTAATTGTATATCTTTGTAATTGTAATAAAAACAAAACAAAAAAATATGACATGATAATGCTCTTGGGACAGGTGTCTGGAACTCAGTTAGCAATTAATAATATTGATAACAGGCGATGCCTCTGAGTCCCTGGCATGTTCGAGAATGACCCTAGTAATATCAGGCTGGGACTTGGGTGCTATTATCCTCTGATACCTAGTACCTTCCAGCTAGCACCAGCCTGCTTAGTTTCTTCGCATTTTCTTGATTGTAAAATGTCCCTTTGGGGCTGGAGCTAAAGCACAGCGGGTATACATGATAACCTCTAAATGTGTGCATTGCAAACCACAATGTGTAAGAGAAGGAAGAGAGAGAGAGAGAGAGAGAGAGAGAGAGAGGGGAGGTGCCTGACATGGAGGCAGGCTGGGAGGGGGTGGAGGGAATTAGGGGACACTGGTGGTGGGAAATGTGCACTGGTGGAGGAATGGGTGCTGGTACACTGTACGATTGAAACGAAATTATGAACAGTGTTGTAATAGTTTATCGCACGGTGATTCAATAAAGAAAAAAATTCAGTTGTCTGAATCGCTGAAGCAATAGCACAGTGTGTAGGGCACTTGCCTTGCATGCAGTGAACCTGGGTTTGATCCCTGGTACCACATCTGATCCCCTAAGTCCTACCAGGAGTGATCGCTGAACTCAGAGCCAGGAATAAGCCCTGAGCGCTGCTGGGCATGGCCCCAAAACAAAGAGAAAAGTTTTTTTTTCAGGTGTCCAGGGGAACTAAAATTCAGAGCTAAGGACTCTCTCTATTCCCTCCATCCTAAAATATGGAGAGCCAGTTTCCTTGTATTCCTGTGCACATGAAGGCAGTCATACTGGAGGAGGCATTTAGTAGCTGACTCCCGTGAAATGTACAATCTACTCATTGACAGCCGCAGACAGCCTCAGTGCCTGCTGGTGGGTTACTTGTAGGTCTGGAGGGACACGATGCTTCTGCAGAATGGAACAAAGAGACAGACGCGTTACCAGCCTTCACCGGCTCATGGTCCCCATTTGTCAAGTCAGGTGACTCCGCCAGCCTCTCTCTCACTCTCAGAGCTGTGATGTTGGGGGTGTGTGTGTGTGAGTCTCTGTGTGTGCGTGAGTCTGTGTGTGTGTGAGTGTGTGTGTGTGTGTGAAGCTGGTGCAGGACAGCCTAAGATCAAGACTATACTTTCTTCAGTGGTTACAGACCCAGCAAAGGGTCTTTTTTCATTCTTCCTGGGTAAAATGAGAAAACTGAAGCCAAATAGTAATTTCCCTTGTCATTGTTAAATCTGTTTAATGCTTAAGTTGCAAAGCGAGTACTTAAGATGGTCCCAAGCAGTGTTTTGTGGGCATCACGCTGGGCTGTGAACTGGCTTTGCTGCAATGTCTCTTTCTCCCATCACACCAGCTGCAGCTCAGGCTCCAGCTATTACATAATGCTCCAAGAGCAACTATTAAGCTATAAAAATAGAAGTGAACTTGCTGAAAATCTTGTAAATGTCTATGATTACCTTTTCCACCTTTTTCTTACTTTTGAACATTTCAGAGTGACAGGAAAAGTCCCATGAATGTCTTGATCTGCCCATTGCTCTTATGTCACATCCGCCAGGATGTTCACTGTATCACTGTCTCACTGTCTTCCCGTTCATCATCGATTCGCTCGAGCGGGCCCCAGTAACATCTCCATATGTCCTGTCTCATGCAAGTAGAGCCCAAGGGCATCTGCTTGCTCCAGGAACATAAAGAGCCTCAAACCATCCCATCAGGTCATGGGAATGAGGTCTATTTGTCAAGTCAGGTGACTCCGCCAGCCTCTCTCTCACTCTCAGAACTGTGATGTTGGGGGTATGTGAGTGAGTCTGTGTGTGCGTGAGTCTGTATGTGTGTGTGAGTCTGTGTGTGTGAGTGTGTGTGTGTGTGTGTGTGTGTGTGTGTGAAGCTGGTGCTACCCGCACGGCAGAGCCTGGCAAGCTACCCGTGTCGTATTTGATATGCCAGATACCAGTAACAATTATAGACCTCATTTCCGCCAGGATGTTATTTCTGAGAATGAACTTACATCATATAATGGATCTCTTCAGTTAGCAAAAATGGTATGGAGATAGATTTACTTATACCGATGAGAGATATTGACTTCCAAAGCCCTCCGTTTCCTGGAGTTCCAGAGCGGTTGTTCTGTTTGACTCTAACGTTATGGAATCATATTTGTCTTGTCAGAGTTGCCAAGTTGACTACTTCTTGCACCGAATATGCAAGATATCGCCTTATTTCTAATCCTAATAGGGACAGTGAAAGTCAGGGGCTCTCCACCTCCTGGTTACATATCCGATAACTGCCGCTCAGGGAGGTAGAGTCATTCCACTGCAGTAAACAGGTTTGATCTTGGACTTCCCAGCCCTTTCCACAGTTCTGGAGGAGTCTAGCAGGAAGATGTTAATGCAAGCATACAGAGCACTTTCATTTTAGTTTCTGGGAGAGTTGCAATAATTTCAGGTCATTTCTCCTAAATAAAAAGGGGTAGAACACGGAGTTTTATGCAAAAACCACCATCATCAAAATCTTAACGATAGACATGAAGGATCATGTACTAACCACTCAGAGACTGATCTTTCTGAGACTGACCTCTGATTACCCAGATATGGCTGGGGAGACCTCACTTGTGAAGTGCAGGCAACAATCAATACATTCTTACCTTTGTGTATGACTCAGTTTTGCGAATCTTGATCTTTAGAAGCACAAAGGATCCATCTGAAAGAGTGAAGGAAGAGTGGAGAGAAAGGTGGAGATGACATTATAGTCAAGGGATCAGGAAGATCAAGGGAGCTTTGTTTCCGGAGGCTACGGGGAAGGCGTCAGGAATGCACTGTCTGGGGAGAGAAAAGAGCATCTTTTAAGGAATTCAATTAACTGCCACGTACCAGAGCACATGGACTCTCCAGACTGTTCCTGGCGTGGCTAGGGGGTGAGTATGGGTGCCTTAGCAAACTTTTTTTCGCCACCAGGCGTGTGCCTCGTCTTCCCAGGGGACGCTGCTCTCCCTCGCCGGCTGCTCGTGCGGCGTTCAGCAACCCCGGGAGCTCCTGCCGGGGGCACGACAGGAGCTCCAGGGGGCCATGCTCGATGCTCTCTGCCGAGTCTGACGTTTCTGCGGCACCCGGCGCCTCCGCAGACCTCCCACCTGCCAGGACGTGACGCTGCGCGGTGCGGGGTGTCTAGGAGCTCAGCACCCGCGCGCACAGCGGAGCCCGGGGCTGTGCAGGCAACTTCGGAGGCGCGGACTTGGCGGCGCGAGGTCGGCCAGCCCCCTCCGTTACATTTTTACGTCTGTACCGAGGTTTGGTTAATAAATAGCAAGAACAAAACGGATACTTGGTGTTCTTTTTGCGCTTGCGGGCTGGTGGCGGGGCGCAGAGAGAAGAGGAGGGAGGACATGTAGAGAGGAACGAGTGCGGACCCATCAGCGGTTTCCGGGGAGCCCCAAAGACCTGGGGGTGCTCGTCCCACCGGCCTGGGCGAGGCCCTGGGTTCCCCCCGCGGGATGGATCCCCGCTAGGGGCTTGGACCCGGCTCCCGTCGCGGGAAGGTGTCCCGCCGCGCGCTGGCACAGGGGGTGCGCGCCGACCCCTCGGGCGCGCCCCCGTCTCGCCGCGCCGGGCAAGAGCGCGCGAGGCCGCGCGCACCGTCCGCGGACCGGCCCGGGAAGCTGAGCTCGGCCGCTGCTGGCGCGCGCGCCTCCCGGCCTCATGCGGTCGCGCTGCTCTGCGGAGCGGCCGCCGGGGACCCTGAGGGCGCTGGGGGTGCCCGCTCGGGGTCGACCCGGCGGGCTCGGCTCCCCGCCACCAGCGCGGCGCGCAGCAGCGGCCCGCGGCCGGGCAGCTCGGGCCGGCGGGAGACGCCCCCCTGGCCCCCCGCCCCGCGTGGCCCGGCCGGACGAGCGGGAGCGGCGAGACGAGGAGGAGGCGGCGCCGCCGGGACTGTCTCCTCCCCCCCCCCTCGCGTCTCCTCCCTGCGCCACCGGGAAGGACAAGGGGACCGGGCACGGGGACCCCGGCCAGTGAGAGCCCGTGACCGGGGCCGCTCGTCGCGCGCGCTCTCTCGCCGCGGGCCGGGGCCGCTCTCGCCGCACATGGTGCTGGCCGCAGCCATGAGCCAGGACGCCGAGCCCAGCGGCCCCGAGCAGGCGGACCGAGATGCCCGCAGCGTGCCTGGTGCCCCGGCGCCCCCCAGCGCCGCCGGGGCCCACGCGGGATGCAGCCGCCGCCGCCCCAAACCGGCCTGCCCCAGATCATCCAAAAGTAAGAGGGCGAAGGGCAGCGCGCGCGGCGGGGCGCGGACGGTCGCGGGGACACGCGCCGGACGCCCCCGCTGTGGGGCTGCATCTCTCCGCGGTTCTTGCCCAAGCCTTGCCGCCGACCTGCGTTGAAAGTTTTCTTGTCGGTGTCTTTCTGGTGGTTCAGGAGCAAATTATTATGTCGATCAATGAACATTTTCCTGGGGGCCAGGAGGGGCCCAGCTCTTGGGGGCGTGTGGGGGGCGGAAAACTCACTTTGAGATTTCTCTCCTCTAGTCAGGATCGTTTTGAACGAAAATAGCTCACTTTGGGGGAGGCGGGGGGGACACGACCGGGGAGTCGAGTTCATCTTTGTCGTCCCACGGGGCTGTTGGAATGTTTGGAGGCGCGTGGGGGGTGTGTGAGGGCAATGCGGCCGCGGAAAAGCAACCGTTCCCGGTGCCCTGGGCCTGGTGACACTGGGTGACGACGAGGCTGGGAGGGTTTGTAAACAGCACGTTTTGCTTCGCCCTCAATTAGGTGTTTACACTTTTCAACAAGGCCCTAGCGCAGAGTGGTCAGCCGCGCGCCCTTTGCGAGTCGGGTGAGCCCTGCCCGCGCCGTGGGTCGTGACCGTCCCGAGCCGCCTTCCCTGCGCGTGAGTAGGTGGCGGGGGTCCGCAGGTCCCCGAAACCCGCCCAGCTCCTGCGGGAAACAGCCCCGCAGTCAAGCGCAGGGCTGTTTTATTCGTCTTTTATTGGACTCTTCGAGGCCTAGGAGGTTGGTTGGTCACGAGTCCCTTTATTCTAGGGGTTGTCCGGAGCTAGTAGGGAAATCCTCGAAATCTCCTTGAAAAGTGGGAAGACGTGGGAATGGTCGAGGCTTGGGCGCAGCTGACCAGAAGGAGAGATAGAGCTGGAGTCGTCCAGTCGAGCCGCGCATGCATTTTATACGCTGCTTTGCGTTACATGAACTAAAATGCAGCGAGAAATAGCCGGTGGTGGGGTGTCAGTGGAAGTAACTGATACTTAAGAATTGTTCTCTAAGACTGACACGTAAGAGAATAGTGAAAAATTCAAGTTTTGATATCAAGGAACGTGGTATCATATTTCAGAACAAAATGGTTCCCCCATTTTTTTTTGGCTGGTAGAATACTGAAACTTCATTTACGACTTTTGGCCTTCATGTGTAGCTTCCAGCTACTAACAAAATCTCAAGTATTTGAAAATGAAACTATTTTGTTGTGCTGTTCCTATTGTTTTTCAAATTATTTCGGCTACAACTTATGAAAGCGATTGACAGTAGAAGTACCTCATTGCTAAACATTTAACTTTACGTTCTGAGTATAAACCAAGAGAAAAAGTTATCTAAAACCCAAAGTTTGTTTACTAAAAAAGTTAAAGCCCGGCTGATTGGGAACCACCTAATGCGTTTCTTATCAGGCGTGTGTCTTGTAGGTTGAGATTAGACTGTCCGCTAAGTGCTGCGAATTTAGTAAAGAAATCAGCCTGTACGCTCCTATCATTGACCTCTAGTGAGGGAAAAAGTTAGGAATTTTATGTTCACAGAAAAATAAGTTTGTAGGTAGGTTCCGATTATAAGATGTTGTGGGTTGGAAAAAAGATGCGATTTTGTAGACAGGGTCATTTCGCGTGCATCTCAGTTATCTCATGTCATAAGTAATTTACCTTGTGAATTCGCCCCCATTTTGATATTCCGTCTCAGAATATTGACTTTAAGAGATAAGACGAAAGTTTTCAAAGATGGCCCCTTCTGCTCGCGCAGTCCAGGATGGAGACCTTGCGCAGGCCGCCTGCTCCGCTCTGCTTTTGCGTTGGTGACAGATTGGTGATCTGAGGCCAGGTCCAAGGACCGTGAATGTACCCCTGGGAGTTGTGTTTGTGCGCTTGTATTTCAAAGTCTTTCTTTATAAGGATGGTTTCGAGTCTGTGCCCCTTCACTTTTCACTGAAATTCCGCTGGAACCAGGCGTAACATGGCAAATGCTTTCCAGGTCCATCATTAATACGCTGAAACTTGAGCAGGTTATTTTGAAACTACGTTTGCATAATTTAATCTGGGCAACCATTTTTTGCGTAGTTGTGAGGTGCAGTTTGTATCAGCCATCTTTGAGAAAATGTAGCGGGGAGATTGTCCACAGCGTAGGATGAGTTATTCGCTGGTTGATCTGGAAATATTGTGAGATTAGTGTTTTGGATGAACTTCTTTGAAGGGATCACATTAAATAAACTTTGGGGGAAACTGGTGCTTTTTTTTGTTATTTTGGTGAAGATTTTATGAAATTCTTGAGAGGTTTTGATCTCTCTCAAAAGGTAAAACTCAGTCTTCATGTTCAGTGTTTTGGGATAATGAGAATTATTCACTTCTTAATGTCTGTCTTTATTGATTTTTACTCATAAGAACTTTTATCTGGAGTGAAGTGAATGACTTTGGTAAAATAATAATGATTATAATACATGATTCCTATTCATGTATATTATATTCAATCTTAAGAGATTTGTGATATTTTACATGTAGGATGAGAAGGAATCATGAGGTTGGGTTTGTGTTTGCTTTATGGAAATCACCCTTGAATGTGGAAGAGTGCAGTGAAAGTTAATTTCGGAGGCGGGCTTTCCTTTCTACTCGGTGTTTGTAGTTTTATTATTGCGTTCTTGGTGGCTCTCAAGACTATCCAGGGTCTCTATATTGTTGTTAACACCTGACGTCTTGTCAATGGTGTCATGACTTGTAAAGATTATCAGCCGTGTTTAGACATATATAACTAATATTTTGTAAGATTACTATATTAAATGTTCATTCTCTAAGTTGCCCAGCATGAACCCAGAATTTATCAGATAAAATGTGAAACACTGTTGAAGCCATTTGGACAGCAAAAATTTAAATAACACTCCAGGAGGCATATTGAGTGGAGTTTTGGAAGTCAGGATAATCTGAGGACTTAAAATCTATGTCTTCTTACCAGCAGATAGGAGACAATGTTGACTGGTATGCATGGGTGAATGTTTTGTAAGAAATTTTTCTCCTTAGACATATTTTTCCTAACTTTTTGAAAAAAAGATTGCTAGTCATAATTAATCACTGTCTTCCTGTTCATCATCGATTTGCTCGAGCTTTCTTATATTTTAATGTTGTGTTTTAAAATTCAGCCCAATTCTTATTTAGTTTTAAGTTGCCAAGCTTCAGAAATATTAGAAATTTAAGGTAATTTTTTAAAACTTCAGGGCAGTACCTGCCGCCCAAGTGCATATTTAATTTGGGTTAGATGATTTGTTATTTTCCCCATTTCCAAATCATTGTGATAAGCAATGAATACAGATCAGGTGTAAAATTAGCATTTTGACTTAGTAGTTGATAGCTAGTGTTGCTTCTGTTTGTGGCTTATGAAGCTATAAATCTATCTTTGGTTTCTAAAGTTTATGCTTCTACGTGGCATTAGAACGCGGTCGGACTGTATTTTCAGAGCAAAGTGCTCCCCTGATTCAGCACAGAGAATGTCGCAAGTGGTCGCTCTGATTGCAGATAATTTCCCAGACACCCGTGTGGAAAGAGAGTCCATTTAACTCTGAGGGAGCGCCATGCAGGCAAGCCGGTGTGTGCATGCCCACCTACGTTGAAGGGGTCGCTGACAATTACATCCAGAATCTGGGAAGGAAATAAGAATTGGCCCAAAAGGAATGCCACCTTACATTCCAATCGGTCCTTTTCTGGAAAAGGGATAGAATATCTAACATATGTGCCAGTTTCTAACATCAGTTTGAATCCATTCTTAGGGGAAACAGGGATACACTTGTAGAAGGAATTTTGAAAATTTTAAACACCATCTTATACTGCATGTAAAACATTCGGCAGGAGCAAACATCAGAAAGGATTAAGCACTTACCCAGCACAGGCATAAAGAGGCCGTGGGTTCTTTCCTTAGTATTCTGAAATTTTCTTTACTTTTCTAGAAAGGCTCTCCAGGATATATTTTAAACAGACGTTTTGCCCGAGGGTTTGTTGTGATCCGTATTTTTAGAGTGCAAGCGTAGCCATCTCGTTATGAGTTTTTCTCAAATTGCCAAAGAGATCAGTATTATGAAATGTAGGACATTATTCCTATTAGTCACGGTAAATGACTATACATATGGTGTACAGAGTTGCCCCTGCTGTAGGGGATAAGAAATAAAGAAGAAAACGCTCATCATTCGTTTATATTCTTCCATCCGCTTACTCTATTGCTACTTTCTTAGTAGTTTATCAAATTAATACTTTAAAAGCTTAATCTGTCTATTGACAGATGAACTCTGGGATTGCACTTTGCCAGCTTCTGTAGCCACGAAGGCGGGGGGCAGGGGTAACCCCAGGACCGACTCAGTGAAATCATCCTACATTATCCAGTTTCTCTCTCTTGATTTATTTTTCTTGTGGCCGTAGGCTCTCCACTCAAGTTAAACTAATACTGCTCCTCTTCCCACAGCTGCTAATCCTTGAGTAAACCAATCAGTATAAGCTCAGTTCACAGCTTTGTAAACAAGAAGCTACAAAACGTTGGGGTCTAACCAGGGAATAGGAAGCAGAGTGGACGGAACTGGACAGATAGAAGAAAAGAAAAAGGCCGGAGGTAAATCTCCAAAGAGCAATTCAGAAGCAGGGCACTTCTCTTCCTGTAGCCTGTCACCTTCCCTCTGCCAAACAGAATCTTGAAGGAGTCTTTTAGTCCACTGAATCCCCGATTTAGTGTTTTAATTAATCCCTGATTAATCTGATTTGTGTTTTCTGTCACAGAAATGATCTTGCTTGAGATGGTCTCACTGATGACTGCACGTATTAGATCAGGGGGAATTGCTGCTCCTCCACAGCTGGTGTGAGTGGCTGGTCAGTTTGTTTAGCTCAGAGCGTTGCAGTTTTGCAGAAAGTAAAGTGATCCCTACTCCAGAATTAGGGTAATTTAGGTTTGTTGGAGGAAGTATATAGCAGTTCTCTTTCTGGTTAATGAATCTTGCTGGGTCTTGGTGATGTGGACGTGATTCTGGAAGTTTAATATTACTCTTTCCCACCATCGGGAAGACTGAAAATAATTAAGAAGACACAGTTTTGAATCAGGAATGTGAATTTAGTTTTTTAGCATCACCGAGGCGGTATTGGTGGTGGGCTGGTGTTTTGCCTAGCTCAATGGGTGGTCACTTTAAATCCCATCCAACTTAGGTTTCAGTCTTAGACATTTACCAACAGCAAGTTGGGGGACATGTTGTTACTTCCTGCTGTTTGAGGAGAGGACGAAAGGTCCCTCCAATATTTTGTTTGTGTTAATGTATTTATTTTGTTTTTCTTGGTTTGAGCACACTTCGCTGTGCTCAGGGTTACTCCCTGGCTTTGTGCTCAGGAATCATACTGGTGGTACTTGGGATTCAATTTGGGTCAGCTGCATGTAAGGCAAATGCTCTGCCTGCTGATTTGGCTCTGTACTCTATTAACTAATTTTTTAATTTTTGTGTTTTGGGCCACATTGGAATGTGGTCAGAGTTGGCTCCTGGGCCTGTGCCCAGGGGTCACTCCTGGCAGGGCTGAGAGGACCATATGTGGTGCCTGGAATTGAATACAGGTTTAGAGCATGCAAGGTAAGAGTCCACGCCATTGGACTATGTCTCTGGCCCTATATGTTATTTTTAATGAAAATTTCGGTTACTACTGTTTTATATTTGGAAGTAAATTTGGAAGTAAATCGGGTGGCTGCTGTGTGGGCGCGTGCAACGGGAAAGCTGGAGGACAAAGAACCTCCGGCTCCGGGCACATTCTTTGACTGCACCGTTCTCTCTGCATTAACATACGCCTCAGAGACCTGGGCCCTAGGAAAGCAGGATGAGAATGCTATTCGGGTCTCCCAGAGAGGAATCGAAAGAGCTATGCTTGGAATATCACGCCTCACTCAAGTGAGAGAAGGAATCTGGAGTTCTGACCTCCTGGCGCTATTTCAGAATCAGGGACGCTGTCTTTTGTTTGTCAAGGCATCGAAAATCAGATGGGCTGGACATGTAATGTGATTTGGAGACAACCGCTGGACTAGAGCCATTACCGACTGGATCCCACGGGATGTCAAAAGATCACGTGGCTGCCCACCTACAAGATGGTCAGACTTCCTTGTCAAGACCCTGAAGGAACGGTTTGAGGCTCTTCATATTCCTGAATCAACCAGATGTCATTGGGCTACATTGGCACGTGATAGGGTCCAATGGAGATGTTACTGGCACCGGCTGAGAGCAAATGCGATGAATAATGGGATTCAAGTGATCAAGTGATTAGACTGTTTTATATCACTGTATCACTGTCTTCCCATTGTTCATCGATTTGCTCGAGTGGGTACTAGTAACACAAGCAAGTGTAACCCAAGGGCATCTGCTTGCTTCAGGGACAGGAAGAGCCCCAAACCATTCCTCAGGTCATGGAACTGAGGTCCATAGTACATAAATTTCCAAGATTACAGAGTCACACTTCTCTCTCTGCATAAGCCTCACCGATTCCATAACCAAATTTCTAGTGCCATTCCTATGTTAAGATTCAACTCGACTCTTTGGATATGATGCCTGTATCGTTTAATTCTGATAAAGTTTTTACAACAGCAGAAGTGACACAGCCAAGTTGATACTCCTGTTTCTTTTAGCTCCTGCTGGATTTTTATAAGATAAATACATCTCCTGATGGTTTACAAGGCAAGGTTCCAAACTTGCTGACAGCAGGCTGGTGGTGGAGGTGGTCCATGCTGATACAAATGTAGTTTATGAGCAGAAAGGGAGCAGTTAAACAGTACACATAGGCATGTGTGCATAAATTGTAGCTCAGTTGGCCCAAATAAATCTTTCTATGTGTTGAGAAACGAAAGGGTCATACTGTCCACGGGGGTGGTAGTTTTACTCTGATGATAGTTTTCACGCTGTCTTTTTCTCCTTTAATGTGGGTATTTGCTTTAAGGATGCGCCAGAGCTATTTGTTTCTGCCTTTTCTTTGCACCTGCTTTCTCTTCATCATAGTATAAGACCCAGCAGGCCTTATTTGCTACTTCTGACTCAGGTTCGAACCTGGAAACCTCCACACACACTTGTTGGACATTGCACATTCTTAGCAGGTTTACAACTTAGTTGTAAAAATAGATTTTTTTTTTTTTTTGGCGTCACACCCGGCAGTGCTCAGTGGTTACTCCTGGCTCTGCATTCAAGAATTACTCCTGGCAGTGCCCTGGGGGACCATATCAGATGCTGGTGATCAAACCCAGGTCAGCCGCATGCAAGGCAAATAGTCTACCAGCTGTATTATTACCCCCCCTCCCCCATTGAATTTCAGTCTTTAATTGACTTGCTCTCAAACCCGATCTCCTGATTCATAACGTTGAGGGAGAAGACAAGATCCTATAAATTTTAAATATATATTCATTTCATGAAGTTTCTTCTTGCCATTGATTTCAATTCACTATTGAAAAGAATGAATTTAGGCTCTAACTGGCACTGCCAATGAAAAATGAGCATCTGTGTCCTAAATGAATTACTGTGTTTTTGACAAAACGGATCAGAGAGGGGAAAGCCCCCTGGGATTGGGAGTCGGTGACCTGGACAGGCCAATTAGCCTTGCTGATCCAGCCTCTCCAGTTACTGGAAGTGATGGATGACGTCTCCTTCCAAGAATAACAGTGTGCGGCGCTCAGGCCCCTTGCTGGTGATCCTCAAAGTGGAGACCCCACTCCTCCCCTGTGCTCAGCATGGAGCTGATGTCCACTTGTTAGCAGGGCACCTGCACATGCTTGAAATTACCCTCTCGCGGAGAAACAACCACCCCTAGAAGAGAACCCTGTGCTTCCTTCCTTATTTTGCAAATAATGCTGGCCTCAGCCAGTGACTTACTTTCTTTCCCCCTGAAAAGTAAAAAACTAATGTTACAAAAAAGGAGGTTGTTCCATACCATTTTCTAATCATTAGAATTTATTTTAAAAAATATAAAAGAATCATTATGGAATGTTCAAGGGAATCTTGGCATTTGCCCCAAAAGTCAAGTTTTCAATCCAACAGCCAAATCGAATCGTGTCTCAGTGGGAAGGACTGAACAGGCAGGATGGACCCTGTTGGTG
>JAJIBD010006351.1:0-110916 GCA_021461705.1 Cryptotis parvus | reverse complement strand
ATTTATTTGAGGCTCAATTTTGGAAATGAACATTATATACTACTATGAGAAATTTTATCAAGATAATTATTATCATTTTTTAATAGTTATATATCACTTTTTTCCCAAATTCTACAAAAACGTTTTAATAAACTATGTCAGGGTCCAGTGAAATCATGTAGTATATAGAGTGCATGCCTTTCACATGGCTAACCCAGGTTCAATCACTGTTATCCCATCAGTTCCCAAGCATTGTGAGGAGTCATTCCTGAAGACAGAGCCAGGAGTAAGCCCTGAGCACTAACGGTGTGCTCACCCTCACAAATAATAAAAAGTAATTCACAAATATTAAAGTATTAGTATTAAAACATTAAAGCTCACCCTCACAAATATTAGGATAAATCTATAGCACACTAAGACTCTATGGCTAGGGACACCATCATCTATAAGGTTACTCATTTATCAGCTTATTAAGTGACACCTGATTGTAGTACAGTAGCTATCATATTTACATTCCTGATTGATAACTAAAAAGAAGTGGTGTCTCATACGTGGGGTAGCCTTTTAATACACATTTTCTATCCTTGTTTCTATATTGATAAAAGCTTAATATGAAATTATTGGTACTTCAGATGGTAATTAAACATTGTTTAGGGCCAGAAAATATTACAGGGAAAGGTGCTTTGCCTTGTAAACAGCCACCCTGGTTAGATCCCCAGCACCACATATGTTATGTTCCCAGTTATTGCCAGGAGTGACTCCAGGCCAAAGAGCCAGAAGTAAGCCGTGAGCACAGATATTGTGGCCCAAAACAGATGACAGCAGACACACACACACACACACACACACACACACACACACACACTCATTCACGTGCACATACACATACATATCTTTACATTATGTTTTTAGAGAATTCACTGAGTCATTGAGGACAGGTAGCTAGAAGATGTCTGTCTAACCTGGAGGGTCTAGAATTGAGGCTTAAATCTTACAGTCCTAAACTTTGCCAGATACTGGGTCCTTTCTCCCTCCCCTCCCCATGTACCTACCTTCAGAAATGGCTTGGCACTGCAGTAATCACCAATACACTGACACCTGACACACAGTGACCACTGCCTCTGCTGATTAGGGATCACCCAAACCACTGTTGTCGGTGTCCGGTTTGTTGTTTGTCTGTTACCTCTGGAAATCCAAAGCCTCCTTTCTCAGAATCTGTTCCAGGAAGGAACCTGAAAGGATATGAATAGGAAAGTGAGGCTAAGAATTGAAGGAATGTGATGACTTGAACATTTTGTCTACGTGACTAAGAAGAGGGTCCTTGGATACATCTATGAAATTTTCTTCAGGTTAGGAGGAAGTGAGCACCTCACTGCCTGTTTCTTGCCTTCCTTTTACTCTCTGCTCCTGACATGCACAGAGGAAGCTATTAATGCACGGCAGTGATATTTAAGCTATTCTGAGGTATGCTTAAAGGAAGGTGACACATCATAGCCATGTATCTATTTCCTCTTTGATTTCTAAGATGAACATATTTGCTGTTTTACCTGGTACAAAGGGAACTCACAGGGAATGATGAAACTCATGTTTAAATCCAAAAAGAAAATATGCAACAAACACAATCAAGTCTACAGTAACATGTAATAAGGGATAATTTCTCTCTTACCATTACCGAAGTTTACTGAAGTGTACGGTGTGGGAGGGTATCAGCCAAGTGTCTGGCATCACATTAATCAGGATAAATTATGTGTCTAAGGGAGACATTCCTATTGACTGTGTTTATTTATGGACTTGTTGGTTAACTACCACTGGAGCACCTATATAATTATAAGGTGATTTTTTAAAAAAAATCTTTCCTTGGGGGGTAATATTCTGTCACTGAATCTTAAGAAATTGAAATGCCTTAAACATATGTAACAAAACCGTGTAATTATAGACCTTTTTTAGGAGGAATCATTTCACTGTATGTGATCAAAATAGCCCTTATAACTATTCTCTGTGTGTGTCTTTTGTCTTAGTTTTCTGTGTTCCTGGGAATTATTTTCTTCTTGGAGCTCACTGCTGGTGGTTCTGGCATTTGTTTTCAAAGACTGGATCAAAGACCAGCTGTATTTTTTTATAAACAACAACATCAGAGCATACAGGGATGACATTGATTTGCAAAACCTCATAGACTTCACCCAGGGAATATGTAAGTTTAAATTTAGTTTATTTTCAATTTGAAAACCTTCTTGGAAGAGTGATCCCAATCAACACTCCTTATTAGCTGGAACCTACCTCACCAACCTTCCTGCTTTGGTTTTGTTTCCTTGTGAGTTTTATTTCCTGTATTACTCTATTACTGTATATTTGCACCCATAACTCACTTCCTACTAAGTTCAAGAAAAAAAAAAACTCTTGAGGAAAAAATTATAATCACAATTGCTCTTTCCCTTTGGCACATAAAGAAAATGGTTTTGCTATATAGGTTTTACTTTTTTCTTTGCTATGAAATACGGATTCTTTCTTTTAGTTTACAGGTTACAATAATATAGCACATTTGCCCACTTAGTTCCTAAATGTGCCTTTTCAGATGTTTTAGCACACGGAGTTAAAATTGAGAGTAAGGACCCTACAAGCCCTGGGGTCTACAGATAAGTGAAGAGTTGACAACACAGCGCCACCCCACCAGGCATCTCTGTGATGTTGCCTGCAGAGCAAATGGGTTGCAGGTACTAGTTCACTCAGAATGCCCAAAGATAGAATCTAAGGGTCAGCTAGATGAACTTGGGCCAATAAAACCTTGACCTATTCTCCCTATAGCATAATGGCCACAACAAAGGCCCTGTTTAGGGGCTAGAGAGGTAGCTCAAAAGGCTATTGTATGTGTTTTGCATGTGCTGGCCTCAAGGTTCAAACCACAGCACCCCATGGTCCCACAACACCTCCAAGAATGATCCTCAAGCAGCAGTAACCCCCATACACCACCATGTATGCCTCCCTCAAAAAAAAAAACAGAAAAAAAAGGAAGGAAAAGAAATTTATTTTTATGGGGGTGTTATGGCTCTTAATAAGATGTCTATGATTTTTTTTTATTGTTGTTAGGTTACTGTGCTTTTCTAAAGATCCTATTTTCCTAAATAAAATGGCAGGTGTTTATTTGCATGCACTGAAAATTGGCATAAACTAAGTGCTTTGAACAGTGTTATTTATGGCTTGAATGCGTGTGGCAGGATGGGAGGATAAATAGAAACCTGGTTGCATAGGTTTCCAGTGTCACTGGAGTCCCCTTAGGGAAAAAAAGGAAAAGGACAATAGGAGCCCACGTGTGTGTGGGGCTCACCCCACACTGTCATGCATTCAGCATGAAATGGAGTTGTCCTTGTTTTGTTTGGTGGCAACCAGACTGTCCTGGAATAACTGTACGCAGGTGTGAAATGTTTCCTTTCATTTTAGCAGATTTCCTTGTTTTGTTAGGTTACATGGATGCATTCTCACATTGTAAAGTTGTCCTGCAGATTAGTTTTCATGTCAGATCTTATGTTTGTAGGCAAAGATCTTTGCTGTGTAGGCAAATCTGGACATGCAGTGTTCAGGTCTTAGGAGGACTAGGAATTACAGGAAGATTAGTAAAGTCCTCTGAGAGGCTGTCTGTTGTGTGTGGAAAAGCTCTTACTTCATGTGATTTTATCTGTCATGGAGTTTAGTATTTTGATTTTTTTATTATTAAAACCCTGAATGGCCAACACTTGATACTTATATAGTTCAAAGAGAAAATCTATTCCAGGGAGTGATGAAGAGGCTTACTGAGCAAGCATTCCATAAATCAGTCCCAGTTTAAGAACTTCTGCATATCTCACTTTTATGTCAATCAGATGATTGCCTTTTTTTTAGTTGAAAGTGGAAATACATACTTTTGTGTAAAAAATTTTAATTCAAAGACTGAAACGATAGTACAGCAGGTTGGGCACTTGCCTTAAACGTGGCTGACCCAGGTTCAATCCCTTGCAGCCCACACCATTCTCAAAATATTGCCAGAAGTGATCCCTTGAGCACAGAGCCAGAAGTAAGACCTAAACACTGCTGAGTGTGGTCAAAAAGCCAAAAAAGCAAGAAATAAAATAAAATTACGATTCAAAGTTAAACAGAATGAAACATGAGACTTTGCAACTTATAATGAATCTATTGTGGTGATTGTGTTAATGATCATGTGTCAAATGTTGTACAGTTATAGTATTCCACTGACACTCAATGAAATTAAGGTTTTAAACCCATTTAGTTGTAGAGATTAAGAATATACAAAGTGAGCCTATTTGTCTTACTCCCACAACCACAGTTGTCTACTTTAGACACTAATTCTACTTATTGAATGTTCCAACAACCCAAGTCAAATAGATCTAGTTCTCATTAGCCCCTGTACTACTCTGCCCTTTTTCCCTCGTAACATGCTGGACTTCCCTAGCTGTGTAACTCTTATGCCAACACAGTTGTGCAAAGCTTTAGTCTTTATTTCTTGGGACACTTTTCCAGGGTATGTTTAGCTTCAGTTTAATGTAAAATTGTGTTCTGGGACAGAGAGAAGGTTTGCATGCGCAGAAGCTGAGTGTCAATTGACTCTAATATGAGAAGTCCTAATTTTCTCCTGTTTGCTCTAGTGGCAGTGCTGTGGGGCTTTTTGGAGCAGATGATTGGAACCTAAATATTTACTTCAATTGCACAGATTCCAATGCTAGTCGTGAGCGCTGTGGTGTGCCCTTCTCCTGCTGTGAAAGATCCTGCAGTAAGTGATGCCACAAACTTGTGCATCTCACTAGGAGGGATGGTAGTAGAAGGAATGAGTGTTTTGTTTTGTTTTGTTTTGTCATGAAAACTCTTACCTGCTGTTCCCACTTGTAGATCCTTTAGGGGAATTGGTACTCAAATCTTTCCAGTATGACGAATAATGGCTGTGACATTAACTTAACAATATGTGCTAGCTCCTCTATTCATTTTTGTGCATCGGCTCATTTAAGTTGAAACATTCATAGAGGCTGATACCACCATTATCTTCCCTTTTCAGGTGAAATCATGGAATTTAAGTAAATTAAGTAAATGCCCACATTGCCAGATAGTGCATCTGTATCACCTGTTATTCCTTCTTTTGAGAAGGGCTGGCTTGTTTAAGAGCTCTCTACTGTGGTCTGGGGTTAGTAGTCCTTTTCTTCCTGGCTTAGTTCTAGGGAAAATATCACAAGTTTGAAACAACATAGGTGTTGACTGCTATGTAAGAAGATGGCAGCTATCCAGACTCTTGAGTCATAATCAATACAGGGACTGCAGTTTTTATTTTATTTTTTTTAAATAATAAGGAAAAGAAACATTATCAAATATGTCTGTCACTCCCATTCACCAGGGTTTTAACTGTATTTGGGATACATTTAAAGTCTCGTAAATGAAGCTCCACTGTTCTAAGTTAAATCCAGAGTTGGGAGTTCGATGACTAATATGAGCCACACACTCAAATTGTGTGGCTCTTCAACATTCTGCACTCCTTCAAAATCTGACTTTGTTAATCCTTCTCTCAGAGTAGAGATCACAGATGTGGAGAGCTCATTGACTATTTCCTCTCCCAAGTGGAAGTTGCACACCTTTTGAAAGGGGTTGCAGTCGGGGGTGGAAAAGCAAAATTTCCTTAAGGTTGCCTGTGGTGTGTGGTCACCCTGGGCTTTTTTACTGTGTCTGAAGGAGACTAAAAGCCAGTGAGGGCTATTCTCCCCCTGACCTTTCCCACTCACTAGTTTCTTTCTCCCTCTTCTCTAAGAGTCAGAGGAGAGCCATTCCAGACTGACACAAACTGCTATCTGTGACTCTAGTTCAGCTCTAATGGATATTCTCATAGAATAATTTCAAAGATTCTCACATGGTATTATGTCATTATGCCTTTCTCTTTCAACTACAGGTCCTTTGTGTAGATATTTTGGATTCTATAAACGCTAAGCTATAAAACCTGTCTCATCCCATACCAAAGGGATAAACAGTCCCAGAAGAGCAGAATCAATGTTTTGATTAGGCCCTCTGAGATATTAGGTTATTTCATGATTTAGTTTTGCTTTTAGTTGTCAAAGTAATGCATCTTCACTGTAAATAATTTAAATAATTTATAAGAGACTGCAAAGAAGAACTCCTTCATAAAGAGTACAGCAAAGATGGTCATTGTGCCCTCATCCGTGATCATATCTTTCTCCATTTCTCTAACCCTATATGCTTCTAGAGAGGGATAACTTTGAATGTTGGGTTTCCAACATATGGGTTCTGATGCTTCCTGATCCTCAGGTTTTCTTATTTGTAAAAGATGGTACATTTTAATATCCACTTTAAAACACTATTGTATGGCATTGTGATGATTATAAATGTGTTTAATATAGTTTATGGGATATCCGTGTGCCCAAGGATCCATTCATTACTGGCACTAATGTAACTGGAATCTTCTGCTAACTCCTCGGTGAGCTTTCTAATATGATTTCTCTTTTCCATTTTCTTCTCTAACCAGGAAGATGTCATCAACACTCAGTGTGGTTATGATACCAGGCAGAGGCCAGTAAGTTGAATCTCATCTTGTCACTTAGCACAGGGGATATTGGAATCTTTGAACATGCATGGTGATTCTTATTCTCTTCCCTCATGAAGGAAGTTGACCAGCAGATTGTAATCTACACCAAAGGCTGTGTGCCCCAGTTTGAGAAGTGGTTGCAGGACAATCTAACCATTGTGGCTGGAATTTTCATTGGCATTGCGTTGCTGCAGGTGAGCTGAGTCTCCTTAGTGGCCATGACAGGGAAGTTCCTCTCACCAGACAGGACTGTGTGACACACCCAAATTCCCTAGCTTGTATTTTATTTAATCTCTGATTTTAGTTGCTCCTACTGCAGAACATTTTAGGAAGAGATTGTCCCTTTAAATCTACACAATGGAGTACTATGCAGCTGTTAGGAAAAATGAAGTTATGAAATTTGCCTATAAATGGATGGACATGGAGAAGATCATGGTGAGTGAAATTAGCCAGAAGGAGAGAGACAGATATAGAATGACTGCATTTATTTGCATGACATAAATATATATATATATATATATATATATATACATATATATATATATACATATTATGATACCAATATCCAAGGTCAGGCGAAATGTGGATCAGGAGGTCTTGCCAAAGGTTGAAACTACCACAAATGTGTGGGAGCAGAGGTTAGGTAAGACAGAGAAATGAACAGTGGACCAATGATTGTCGAAAGTCTATTACAATCCACAACATGTAAGAGAGGAGAGAGAGAGAGAGAGAGAGAGAGAGAGAGAGAGAGAGAGAGAGAGAGGGAAAAGAGATGGAGAACCTGCCACAGAGGCAGGTTAGGGAGAGGAGGGTATCGGGGACATTGGTGGTGGGAGGTGGGCACTGGTGGAGGGATGGAGTGCTGGAACACTGAATGGCTTTAAACCCAAACATGAACATTTTTGTAATTGTCAATAAATAAATAAATAAACAAACAAATAAATAAGTAAGTAAATAAATAAATAAATGTAAAAAAAAGATATAAAATATGAGTCAGATTGGAAGTTTTCTGCTGGCATTCTGGCATCTCCATGTTCTCAGTCATGCTGCATTGTGACAGCCAGGCAGCAGAACAGTCGCAAGAAAGCACAGCTAAGGCTCTGAAGTTTCACAGACATGTCATTCGTCTTTCTTTCCCTGAACATTTTATCAAAGTTTAGTGAAGGAAGGAAGCACCCATTTTTTTCCTCACAAGCAGTTCTAAGAGCTGGCCCTACCATTGTACTATCACTCTGGCCACTTCGATGTTTTGAAGTTGGAAATACTCCTCATACTGATGTACAGATTCAGTGAAATACATAGCAAAGTTCCAACTACCTTTTCTTGCAGAATGGATGAACTGATTCTCAAATGCACCTGGAAATGCAGAGTACCCAGAATAGCAAACAAACTTGAAAGAGAATGAAGTTGGAAAATTCAAAGTTACTGTAATCAGGAGCATATGTGTCAATGTCAGATTGAACATATTTGTGGAAAAGAAATGAAAGTTCAGGAGAAAAAAATAATAAAGATTCATTGATTTTCTTTTTTAATTTTGACTAGGGAACCAAAATCAATAAATGAGGAAAGAGTAATATTTTCAGTAAATGATCACTGTATCACTGTCTCTCCCGTTTATCATCGATTTGCTCGAGCGGGCCCCAGTAACATCTCCATATGTCCTGTCTCATGCTAGTAGAGCCCAAGGCATCTGCTTGCTCCAGGAACATAAAGAGCCTCAATCCATTCCAGAATGAGGTCTATAATTATAGACCTCATTCAGTAAATGATGCTGAACCAATTGGGTATCCATGGTCAAAATAAGGAATTTAGAGCCTATACCTCACAACATATGCAAAAATATATTGTTAATCAACTCTAATGTAACATTAATTCTGAATTATATAAGGGCTATAGCCATAGAACTCAGGAGAAAATATAAGTACAAATTTTGTGAGTTTGGATGTGCCAGTGTTTCCTAGAGATAATAGTTTGTCAAAATCAAGAACATTTATGCAGGAGAAAATAATTAAAAAATTGGCAAAGAATTTGAAAATACATTTCCCTCAAAAAAGATACAGATAATTTCTAAGAACATGAAAGGATACATAACATTATTAATAATCAGGGAAATTCAGATAACAATCATGAAGAGACTTAGCCGCACACACACGATACAACAGAAAAAGACAATACCAAGATTTGTTAAGGATATGAGGAAATTGGAGCCTGACATGCTTCTGAATGGAATTAAAATGATGTATCCTCTTTGGAATACAGTGTGACAGTTCAACAGAACATGAATCACCAAATAACAAAACAGTTCTTCTAGGCATGTGCCGAAAAGTGTTGAAAATGTATAGATGTTTATAGCCGCATATAGATATGGAGTCCAAAAAAGTGTGCAGATTAAATCAACATGAAATTCTATGTATTATATTCTTTCTTTATTTGAAATGTCCAGAATTGATAACATCATTGGTACTGAGATTTGCCAGATCTGTAGGACCAGGTATTGGGAATGACTGTTCCTAAGAACAGTATGCGGCTAATGAAAATGTCCTAGAATTAGACAATGTAGTGGTAATAGGAGCACATCCTTCAGTAACTGAAAACACTAAGTTAAAAAATTTAAAAGATACTGATGTTTTAGTACGAAATTCTATTTAAATTTTAAAACTAAAGAAGCACATAGGATTCAGTAGCTTATTGAAAGTCCAGTGAAATTGTGATCTTGTTCTTTCTCAGATTTTTTGGAATATGCCTGGCTCAGAATTTGGTGAGTGACATTGAAGCTGTGAGGGCTAGCTGGTAGAGCCCCCTGCAACAGCTGTTGTAAGACACTGGACAGACCCAGTCTTCCTGACCCTCCAGTGTGCCAGTGACAACCTTGCTGCATGGACCCTACTCACAGAGGCAACCTGCAGTCCTGTCCGATGGAGCTACCAATAACTGGATTGGGAGCAAGGTGGGGGGTGGGGAGGGCATATAAAACTGGGATGTGCTGCTCACTGACAAAATTTTTTTAAATATACATATGAAAGTTAATGCGCCATAAATCTCTACTGTAGCCATGAATTAGCAGAGGCCAGATACTTACCAAAAAATGGAAAAGAGAGGTAGGGACCCATTGGAAAACGTAGTCGCCTTCTCCACTTTGGTAATTGGAGGACTGGGAGAGGAAGCTGTGCTCCATCAAACCTCAAAGGAATTGCCTTCTGTTCCATGGTCTAAAGAAGTGTACCCTCCTAAGACTCAATCCCTTGCCTGGGAGCTGTGGAGCTTATGGCAACCCTCCACTCTAAATTTCAAGGGACTGTTACAACTACCATCCCCAGAAGAAAGCTGCTTGGGTTAAGATATGTATTTTGTGATTGCACACGGCACATGACTCAGGTGGGCAGATTTGCTCTCCTTAGAAGAGAAGAGGAATGTCAAGTGCACTCACTGAGCAGGAGTATTGGGATCATTGCTTAATACTGGATATTAGCAGGATACATCTATTTTTACATACCTGAGCTTTACTTACAGGTGAAATCCAAGGAGAAAGTGAGGTTAATGAACAAGTCTTAATTTACCCTCTCTCCACCCCGCCACCAAATTATCTCCACCCCTCTCCACCCCGCCCACCAAATTACTTGTTGCGTTCTTTGGAAACTCTGGAATGTTTTGGGATTTTGTTCGTTTGACTGGGTTTTTGTTTTCTCCCAAAGTTAAAGCTATGATAGTTTCTCTTCCATTTTTAAAATTTCTTACTGATCTACATACAGTACTACTATTTTTTTTGTTTGTTAAATCTTCCTTGCATGACCTGTGAATATGAATTAACCCCCTCCATTTTCTGCCATATTTACTGCAGAAATTCAGAAATGTGAATTAGCTTGCATTTGTTTCAGAGGTTCATAGTTGTGAGAGGTGTGGTTTACCCTTCCTGGGTGGGAAGGAGCAACCAGGTCTTCCATATCTGCTTCCGTAGCTGCAGTCTTTTCTTACCAGTATTGTGGATCTTTTCACACACCCCCCAGCCCTTTCTCTGTAAATGGAATTAAACCCAATCCCAAACTGTTGACCAAACAAAAAGCATCCAATGGGCCTGTTTCCTGTACCAGTTTTAAGTTGTTTTATTAAAAAAAAATTGAAAACCATGCATGGCCTGAGCACCTTTGTTCTCTTGGTGCAGACACATCATCATCTAGGTGATAACAAAGCACAACTACTGTAAAGGAGGGTACATTGACAGTGTACGGTTCTGTGCCCATAGGTGAGATTTCATTTTAGGTGCTGTTCTTCATGACCCAGCTCCAAGTGAAATTATTTTTTCATCTGATCGAGCCGATGACCATCAGAATGCTGTTCACCAAGGAAGTCTGGCACATGGGGAAGCCTTGGGCATATTTACAGTGATGATGCATTTGCCAACACAGAACTGGATAGTCATCTTACACACAGTAGAAATTTAGTGAGTTTTCTACTTTTGCTCAGAGTTGCATCTTTATGCTGATGAATGGGTCATTCTGTTCAGAGAAAGAAGAAAAATGACTTTGAAAATCTCATTTCTAGAGTCTGGGTGTGTTTATGACTTTATGTATGTGCTTTTGTGTGTCTGTGCAGTTAGGGATGTAAAGTTCTTAATCCAGCTGATGTCATTCTGGAGAGTATTTCCAATAAAGAACACTTGAGTTTTCCAGTGGGCCCTCTATTTTATTCCCTCCTTCTTCAGTACAATGATCAGAATCATGCAAGATTCTTACCTTTTGGTACATGTAGTGAAATGCCAAACAGCAAGTCTATTGAGTTCTAGGTTTTAATTAATCATCTTTTATTTTTTACACTTGAGAATGGTTGTAATAAAGACTGTTGATAATAAAGTTGGTTTTGCCTTGTAAGGAGTTATGTCTTTATTTTTTCTTGAAATTTTGCAATTCTCTAGTTCGGTCATTCTGAGACTTTATTATACATCAGAATTTCCTGGAGGAGTTGTTGAAACACAGAATACTGTGTGTAACCTATCTCTAAAATTTCTAATCCTATGAGTCTGGGTAGATAGAGTATACATTTCTGACAAATACCTGCTGCTTCTCTGGGAAGCCCACCAAGAAAGTGACTGATCCGATGCTATTCTCTAAGGTAAAGGGAGAGGGTCTATGTTGTAGTTGAAGGTTTGGGGGAGAAGGCGCTCATGGTGCTGGGTACAGATGTAAAGAGACGGGAAAGAGTATCTCTGTCCCTGAGGTCCTTGTCTGCTGGTCACAATACTTGGGAACCACATAGAGAATATAAGACTTGTGCATGGTGTTAGAAGGAGGTCTAAATTCATTTTTTTATATGTAGCTGCCCAGTTTCCCAGCATCACCTGTTGAAAAGACTTTCTTTGCTCCATTTAATATTTTTTTGCTCCTTTATCAAAGATTAAGTGATTGTATATTTGGGAGTGTGTGTCAGGATATTCAGTTCTATTCCATAGGTCTACAGGTCTATCTCTATACCAATACTATGCCGTTTTAATTACGACTGCTCTGTAGTATAGTTTGAAGTTGGGGAAAGTGATACCTTCTTTTTCCCAAGGATTGCTTTAGCTATTTGTGGAGGTTTATTATTTCATACAAATTTCAGGAGTGATTGGTCAATTTCTTTGAAGAATGTCATGGGTATCCTTATAGGGACCACACTGAATCTGTACAAAGTTCTATAAAGTATTACCATTTTGATGTTAATTCTCCCAATCCATGAGCAGGGAATGTGTATTTCCTCTGGTCCTCTTTTTATTTCTTTAAGCAACGTTTTGTAGTTTTCTTTGTACAGGTCCTTTTACATTCTTAGTCAAACTAATTCCTAGATATTTGATTTTCTGTGGTGCAATTGTGAATTGGATCATTTCTTTAATATTCCTTTCTTCTCTTTGATTATTTGCATGTAGAAAAGCCATTGACTTTTGGGTATTAATTTTGTACCCTGCCACTCTACAGTAGAAATCTATTGTTTCTAGGAGCTTTTTGGTAGATATTTTTAGGATTCTCTAGGTATAATCTCATGTCATCTGCAAATAGTGACAGCTTGACTTCTTCCTTTCCTATCCGGATGCCCTTCATGTCCTTTTCTTCCCTGATTGCTATGGCTAATACTAACAGTACTATATTGAATATAATTGGTGAGAGTGGGAAACCTTGTCTTGTCCACGATCTTAGTGGGAAGGCTTTCAGTTTCAGCCCATTGAAAATGATGCTCACTGTGGGCTTACAGTAGATAGCTTTGACTATATTTTGGAAGGTTCCTTCAATTCCCATTTTATGAAGTTTTTATCATGAATGGGTGTTAGATCTTGTCAAATGCTTTCTCTGCGTCTATTGATATAATCATATGGTTTTATTTTTTCTCTTACTGATAGATATATTATGTTGATTGATTTGCGGGTATTGAACCATCCTTGCATTCCAGGGATGAATCCTACTTGGTCATGGTGTATATTATCTTTTAATGAGTCTTTGAATTCTGTTTGCTAGTATTTTGTTGAAGATCTTAGTATCTGTGTTCTTCAGGGAGATTGATTTGTACTCTTCCTTTTTTTGTGAAGTCTCTGTCTGATTTCTGTATCAGGGTGATATGTGCCTCATCGAGTTATTTGGGAGTGTTTCTGTTTCTTCAATTTCCTTGAAGAGCTTGAAATGGATTGGTAGTAGGTCTTTAAAGTAATCTTTAAAGATTACTTTAAAAGTAACCTTTAATCTTTAAGGTAATCTTTAAAGATTAAAGTAATCTTTAAAACTTAAAGTAGTCTTTAAAGATTAGAAAGAATTCACTGGTAAATCCATCTGATCCTGGGCCTTTGTGTTTGGGTAGACTTTTTGATTACTGATTCAATTTCCTTGATGGTGATAAGTTTGTTCAGGTATTCCAACTCTTCTTGCGGCCTTGGGAGACTAGAGAGGAACTCAGTAATTTGTCCGTTTCTTCTAGGTTCTCTTGTTGTGTGGTATACAGACTCTCAAAATAATCTCTGATGATCTTTTGAATTTCTGTGGTTTCTGTTGTAATGTATCCCTTTTCATTTCTGATTCTATTTATTTGGGTTATCTCCCTTTCCTTGAGTCTTGCAAGTTGTTTGTCAATCTTTTTATGTTTTCAAAGAACCAGCTCTTAGTTTCGTTGATCTTTCGGATTGTTTTTTGGTATTCCAACTTGTTGATTTCTGCTTTAAGTTTTATTATTTTTTTCTTCCTGCCTGAGCTGGGCTCCTCTTGTTGGTCACTTTCTAAAATCTTAAGCTGTGAAGTAATATTGTTTATGTGAGCCCTTTCTTCTTTCCTGATGCATGTTTGCAGAGCTATGAACTTTCCTCTTATCACTGCTTCCTCTTATCACTGCTATATCCCACAAATTCTGATAATTCATGTCTTCAGTCTCATTTGTTTCCAGGAATTTTTGGATTTCCTCTTTAGTTTCTTTTATGACCCACTGGTTGTTCAGCAGTGAGCTGTTTAGTTTCCAGGTGTTTCGTATGACTCTGTTTCTGTGTGTGATCAACTTCTATTTTCAGTGCATCATGGTCTGATAAAATAGTTGACAGATTTTCTATCTTATTTTATTGAGGTATGTTTGTGGGGGCTCAGCATGTGATCTATCTTGGAGGATTCATCCCTGGAATGCAAGGATGGTTCAATACCCGCAAATCAATCAACATAATATATCTATCAATAATGTTCCATGTGCACTGAAGAAAAATGTGTATTCGTATTCAGTTTTTTGGGGATGAAATGTCCTGTATATATCTACCAACCTCTTCCATTTCTTCCTTCAGGGCCAAACTCCTTGGTGAGTTTCAGTCTTGTAGCTATATCAAGAGTTGATAGAGCAGTGATGAAGTATCCAACTACAATTGTGTTACGCTCACTATTAGCAATTGTTTTAAGTATTTTGCTGGCCCCTCGTTGGAGTGCGTATATGTTTAGTAGTGTAATTTCTTCCTGATAAACATATCCCTTGATGAAGCAGGAATATCCTGTCGGGTCGGAGGCGCAGAGAGGGGGACACCAGGAACATGACGTATATCCATTAATATTTTTAATGATCACCAGCCGGAGGGGCAGGAGCTCTCATCTTGGCAGCTTACTAACCGCAGCTAACTGACTTTAGCTGACTGACCTGAGCTCATTGACTTGAGCTCACTGACCTGAGCTGACTCATTTGAGCTGACTGACCACCTCCACAAAGACCCCAACTCTCTTATCCCATAGTCTCAAAGGGCAATACAGCTCATGGTTTACATTACAAAGAGAGTTCACATTCTTTGCATAGGACTTAGGAATAATAGGAAGGAGACAACCAGGAACCAAAAACCTGCAGGGGGTGCTATCTAGGTAAGATGAGATGAACAAAATAATGCATTACAGTTGCTAATGCAGCCTTCCGGACTAGCTCATGATGGCAAGGACATGTCAGACAGAAGAACAAGAAAAACCTGTTTTCTGCCTAACTTTAAGCATCGTCCATTAGACTCCATCTTGGGCTAGTTAGAGCCAACAAGGAAATGTGCAGAGAAATGACCTAGGATAGCCTTGTCTGTGTACCTGCAGCTTGATTAACAGTCTCACTAGGGAATTCTACATACTAACTCTATTGGGAGACAGTCTGCCAGAATTCCCTGTGTACCTGTTAACAGGCAGTATCCATCAGATCTTCCTTCACATATCTTAAATCTACCTTCTGCCAACACCTTGATTATTAAGAAATGGCCTTCACTGTCCCAGCTAATCTTTTCAGCCTGAAGTGTATGTTTTCTTATGGCCACACCGACCTTTTTGAAGGAGTTGTTTGCATGGAGAATTTTCTTCCAGCCTTTGAGGTGTGTGTTTGTTCCAACTACTCAGATGTGTTTCTTGTAGGCAGCAGAATGTTGGATTCATATTTTAAATCCATTTAGCCACTCTATCTTTTAATTAGTGCATTTAGACCATTGATATTGAGGGAGACTATTGTCATGGGGTTTTATGCGATCTTCTATATAAACTTGTGCTTTTGAGGTTTGTCTTATCTTAAAGTAAACCTTTCACTTTTTTTTTTGCTTTTTTTGGAGTCACACCCAGCAATGCTCAGGGGTTACTTCTGGCTCTTCACTCAGGAATTACTGCTGGAGGTGCTCAGGGTACCATTTGGGATGCTGGGGATTGAGCCCAGGCCGGCCATGTGCAAGACAAATGCCCTACCCACTGTACTATCATTCCGGCCCCTCAGTCCTTCTTTTAAGGTTGGTTTTGCGTCTCTGAACTTCCTGAACTGTTTCTTATCCATGAATTTGTGTACTTTCCTTCAAATCTGAAAGTGAGTCTAACCTAGTAAAGAATTCTTGGTGAGGCTATTATTTCTTTGAGTCTTTTCACAGTATCTCACCATTGTCATCGGGCTTGGAGTATTTCATTTGAAAAGTCTGCTGTGAATCTTAAGGCTGCTCCTTTGTATGTAATTTTCTCTTTGATCTTGCTGCTGTCAGTATTCTATCTATGGTTTTTGTCATTTTGAATCTTAAGGCTGCTCCTTTGTATGTAATTTTCTCTTTGATCTTGCTGCTTTCAGTATTCTATCTATGGTTCTTGTCATTTTAATTAGGATGTGAGACCAGCCTATCACAGCCCGGCTCATCGAGATCCACCCTGCAGCAGTCTTTTTTTTAAATCCGGCCCAGGTATGCTGATCCAGAGACTCACAGACATGGGGCAGAGCTGCTACTGGCTCTCCCTGTGCCCAGCCACTCACGAGGCGCCTGGGAGGGATGGCGAGTTCTAGCCCTGGCCCACCACCCCAGCAGAGCCTCGCAACAAGCCAGGCGACCCCCCACTCCATGAGGGCCTCCATTTTCCACATCCGACTTCCCCCTCATCAGAACTCCACCTAGCAGACCAGCCTATCACAGCCTGCAAGTGGCCACACGGTTCATCAATAAATGCTGGATTTAGAGATGACTACAAGAGTATGCTACCCGCACGACGGAGCCTGGCAATCTACCTGTGTCATATTTGATATGCTAAATACCAGTAACAATTATAGACCTCATTCCCATGACGGATGGAATGGTTTGAGGCTCTTTATGTTCCTGGAGCAAGCAGGAGATGCAAGTAGAGAGGAGCAAGTCCTCTCTACTTGCATGAGACAGGACATATGGAGATGTTATTGGTGCCTGCTTGAGCAAATCGATGATGAACGGGAAGACAGTGATAGAATTAGGATGTGTCTTGGAGTATTCTTATTTGGATTTCTTTAGCTGATAACCTTTGGGCCTTCTGATTCTAGTAGCAAGTGCTCTTTAATTCTGGGAACTTTTCAGAAATGATGGCTTTGACGGTTGCTTTTTCATCTGGGTTTTCTTCCTACCCCTCTGGGACCCCAATGATCCTTATGTTATTCCTTTAAACTTGATCATGATTATCTCTTGTTGTCTGTTTATTGTGAATCTTTTTTCTGTCTTCTGCTGTTGACTAGAGTTTTGCATCTCATCTTGGAGCTCAATAATTATGTCTTCAGCAGTTGTTTCTTTGCTGCAGAGGCCTTCCAGTGAGTTTTAAATTTCACCTACCACATTTTTAATATCTGTCATATCTGCTTTTATTTTTGTTTGCATTTTCCTCATTTCTTCTCTCATATCCTCTTTTATTGACTTTGTGTTCCATTGCTTCTTTGAGCTCCTGTGCATCTTTAACAGTTCTTTCTGAAATTCCTCATCAGAGATGTTATATAGCTCATCGTTATGGCTTGGCTCAACTGGGCTAGCAGGTTCACTCACTGAGTTTGGTGGAGTTCTACGTTCCTTTACCATTATGATCTTTGGAGGGTTGCAAATTGCATGATCTTGTGTAGCTAGATAGTACAGTTAGGGGTGCCCAGGCTTTTTCCAGAGTTTTGTGGGAGGAAAGAAATGTTGGGGTCTACATAGGCCCCAACATTCACTGGACCCTTGTAATGATATACACCAAGTAATTCATGTGGAGGTGATTGTATCTGCACTGTTTTGAATGTTGGGATGTGATACCTGAGTTTGGGGGGGTGGAAGGATGGTTTCAAGGCAGAGGGAGGGAGGCAGGTGTCCCAGTGTCGGTTCAGCGCACTCCAGCGCTGTTACCTTTATGACATTACGACATAAAGGTAATGTCCCCTTTATGGACATTACCAGGCTTTAGGCTAGGTTTGGGGAGGTCTTCCAGCATAGGGGATCACACACCTGAGTTTGGGAGTGGAAAGATGGTTGCAAGGCAGCATGGAGGGAGGGAGGCAGGCATCCCAACAGTGATTCAGTGTTCTCTGGGCCTCTTGGCCCCCTCTGTGGACATTCCTAAGGTTTAGGCTAGGGACTTGGGAGGTCCGCGAGCACAGGACCTGAGTTTGGGGGTGGAAGGATCTATCCCACTAAATTCTTGAGTGAGAAGCCCAGAGCTTGTAATATTAAAAATTTAACACATAGGGGCCAGATAGTACAGTAGGTAGGGCACTAGCTGTGCACAAGGTCAACCTGAGTTTGATCTCTGGCATCCCATATGGTTCTCAAGGCACCACCAGGAGTGATAGCCTGATTTCAGAGCAAGGAGTAATTACGACTGAGCATTGCTGGGTGTGGCCCCCACTCAGAGTAAGAAAAAAAAAATACAACACATTGATATTGATGTGTTTTTCACCATCTGTTGGCTTCATTAAATGCATCCCATTTCTTTCAAAGATTATAAATTAAAATTTTGAAATTAAAAACATTAATTTTCAGCTATATGGTAGTTTTCCTATTTACCAAACCAGTTGAATGAACTATTGTACATATTTGGTGGCATAGTCTGTTTGGACATCAAGTGTGAACCATAAGTGGTACATACTGGTGTCAATATGTTAGCATACAGGAAGAGTTAGTACTCGTAGACCTAGATAAATTTAGAAAGCAGCCCAGAAAAATAATTATAAAAGTTATGTTGGGGTTGGAGTGATATTACAGCAGGTGAGACTTTGCAAACAGCCAACCCATGTTTTATCTATTCCATATGGTTACCTTGAGCACTGCAAGAAGTAATTTCTGATCATGGAGCCAGTAGTAACACCTGAACACCTGGTGTAGCCAAAAACAAAAACAGGCCAGAGTGACAACACAGTGGGGGAGGGTGTTTGCTTTGCATGCGGCTGACCTGGGTTCTATCCCCAGCATCCCATATGGTCCACCGAGCACTGCCAGGAGTAATTCCTGAGTGCAGAGCCAGGAAGAACCCCTGAGCATCACTGGGTGTGACAAAAAAAGCAAAAAAAAAAAAAAAAAAACCCACAGCTGTCCCTGAGGAATTTGAACCCATTTAAGAAATGCCACCTTTTTGCGGAAGACGCGGCGGAACCTCAGGTTGGGCCCGTTCCTGACTCACCGCTGTTCTCTTCGGCGTGGAGGAACAAGTCGGTCAGGAAGCCGCACCGCAGCCATGGCCTTCAAGGACACCGGGAAGACGCCGGTGGAGCCCGAGGTGGCGATCCACCGCATCCGGATCACCCTCACCAGCCGCAACGTGAAGTCCCTGGAGAAGGTGTGCGCCGACCTCATTCGGGGTGCCAAGGAGAAGAACCTGAAGGTGAAGGGGCCGGTGCGGATGCCCACCAAGACGCTGCGGATCACCACCAGGAAGACCCCGTGCGGCGAAGGCTCCAAGACCTGGGACCGCTTCCAGATGCGCATCCACAAGCGTCTCATTGACCTGCACAGCCCGTCGGAGATCGTGAAGCAGATCACGTCCATCAGCATCGAGCCCGGTGTGGAGGTGGAGGTCACCATCGCAGATGCTTAAGTTGCTTTTCTAATAAAACGTCCCCACTGGTCAAAAAAAAAAAAAGAAATGCCAATTTATGTCGCAAACATGTGGGAGTTAGCGGCTGGGTAGGACAGAGAATGGAACAGTGTTCTGACAATTGTCGAGGGTACTAGTGCCAACCTAGAACTGAGCATTAAATACAGGCAAAAGGACACACATGACAACCCTTTAATGTATGTTCTGTAGTCCATAGTCAGGAGGGGAAGGAAGGGAGAGAGAGAGAAAGGGAAAGAAATAGGGAACCTGCCATGGAGGCAGGCTGGGGAGGGGTAGGGAACCGGGTAATTGGTGGTGGGAGATGGGCACTGGTGGAGGGATGGGTGCTGGAACACTATGACCAAAACTCGGGTATGAACTTTTAATTGGGTATCTTTGTGATTGTGTATCTCACGGTGGTATAATAAAATACTTTTTTAAAAAAAGGAATGCCAATTTAGATGTCCTTTTATTCTGAACTATAATTGCAGAAGACTTTTTTTAAAAAAGGGAATCTATTACATTTTTTTACTATTCAAATGAAAACCAAATTTTAAGATGTACATACTATTCTCGGGCCTTGATATTGTCTCCCAAGACTTGGGGCAAGAGCGACAGCACAGTGGGTAGGGTGTTTGCCTTGCACATGGCAGACCCAGGTTCAGTCCCTGGCATCCCATATGGTCCCCTGAGCATCGCCAGGAGTAATTCCTGAGTGCAGAGCCAGGAGTAACTCCTGAGCATTGCTGGGTGTGACCCAAAAAACAAAAACAACAAAAAAGACTTTGAGAAATCATTTGCATGCCAATCAGATTTTTTAAGGTAGTATTTGTTTTGGTTGAGGAAGGATACCATTCCTGACTTTGGGCACCACACCTGGTACTGCTTAGGGCTTATTCCTGCTCCATATTCAAGGGACTATATGTGGTGCCAGTTGCATGTAACACAAACACCAAACCTGCTGGACTATCTCTTTGCCCTTCTTTTCCAGTTATTTAAGACATACATTTTTGTTCTAAAATGTCTGACTTTAGGAAAATTACCTCTGTAACTAGAGACACCAATTCCCATTTCTTGAGTTTCTATAACTTTCTATTATAGAAATCATCTCCTTATTTGAGTAATTGACCCTTGCTCACAACAACCTCTACAACAACAAAGGAGAAAAGTCATGGCTCAGAAGTGAAAGGATGCTTTGTTATAAAACTTAGAATTTATAGGCAGTTTCTTTTGTGTTCCCTTGTGTTAGAGCATGATTGCCAATTCTTTTGGTTACCATGCACACCATTGCTTTCACAATTAAGAGAGCATTAACATCAAAATGGTAATACTCCCTAGAGCTTTATACAGATTCAATGTGATCACTATAAGGATATCCATGACATTCTTTAAAGAAATTGACCAAACTCTCCTGAAATTTGTATGAAATAATCACTGTATCACTGTCTTCCCATTCATCATCGATTTGCTCGAGCGGGCCCCAGTAACACCTCCATATGTCCTGTCTCATGCTAGTAGAGCCCAAGGCATCTGCTTGCTCCAGGAACATAAAGAGCCTCAATCCATTCCGAATGAGGTCTATAATTGTTACTGGTATTTGGCATATATATCAAATACAACACGGGTAGCTTGCCAGGCTCTGCCGTGCAGGTAGCATACTCTTGTAGGCATTTCTAAGTCCAGCATTTACTGATGAACCACGCAGCCGCAAGCGGCGCGCGAGCCGGGCGCTAATAGGCTAGTCTGCTGGGTGGAGGTCTGACGAGAGAGAAGTCCAGATGTGGAAAATGAAGGCCCTCATGGAGTGGGGGGTCGTCTGGCTTGTTTCGAGGCTCTGCTGGGGTGGTGGGCCAGGGCTAGAACCCACCACCCCTCCCAGGCACCTTGTGAGCGGCTGGTCACAGGGAGAGCCAGTAGCAGCTCTGCCCCATATCTGCGAGTCTCTGGACCGGCATACCTGAGCCGGATTTAAAAAAAGACTGCTGCAGGGTGGAACTTGATGAGCCGGGCGCTGATAGACTGGTCTGCTGGGTGGAGGTCTGACGAGAGAGAAGTCCAGATGTGGAAAATGGAGGCCCTCATAAAGTGGGGGGGTCGTCTGGCTTGTTGCGGAGGTCGTCTGGCTTGTTTCATGATCATGAAATAATAAATTTCCACAAACAACTAAAGCAATTCTTGGGGAAAAGAAGGTATCACTTTCCTCAACTCAAACTCTACTACAAAGCAGTTGTAATTAAAATGGCATGGTATTGTTATAGATTCAGATCTGTAGATCTGTGGAATAGAATTGAATATCCTGACACACTCTCAAGTATATGATCACTTAATCTTCTATAAAGGAGCAAAAAGTATTAAGTGGAGCAAAGAAAGCCTCTTCAACAGGTGGTTGGAAAACTGGGCAGCTACGTGGAAAAAGAATGAACTTAGACCTTCTAAATGAAGGAGAAAGTCAGATCAAAAAGTCAGATAAAAATGGATAAAAGATTTCAACATCAGACATGAATCTATAAGGTACATTGAAGAAAACAGGAAAAACACACTACGACATCGAAACTAAAGGCATCTTCAAAGATGAAACACCACTGACAAAGCAAATGGAAGCAAAGATAAACAAATGGGATTATATAAAACTGAAAAGCTTCTGCACCTCAAAAGAAACAGTGACCAAAATATAGAGACAGCCCACAGACTGAGAAAGAAAATTCACCCAAAGCCCATCTGTAAGGGGTTGATATCCATGATATATCAGACATTGGTAGAGCTTTACAAGAAGAAAACAGCCAACCCCATCAAAAAATGGGGGAGAAGAAATTAACAGAAATTTCCAAAAAGAAGACATTTGAATAGCCAAAAGGCATATGAAAAGTGCTCTTCATCATTAATCATCAAGGAGATGCAAATTGAAACAACAGTGAGGTATCATCTCATACCACAGAGACTGGCATACATCCAAAAGAGCAAGAACAACCAGTGCTGGCATGGATGCAGAGAGAAAGGGACTCTCATCCACTGTTGTGGTGTGCCTACTGCCCCAGCCCTTTTGGAAAACAATATGGACATTCCTCCAAAAACTAGATATTGAGCTCCTATTTGACCCAGTAATACTACTCCTGGGAATATACCCTGGAGACTCAAAACACACAGCAGAAACACTTTCTGCACTTCTATATTCATCGCCGCTCTATTCTTGATAGCCAGAATCTGGAAACAACCTAAATGCCTGAGAACAGAAGATTGGCTAAAGAAATGGTACATCTACACAATGGAATACTATGCAGCTGTCAGAAAGGAAAAAGTCTTGAAATTTATCTGCAAATGAATGGATATGGAGATTATCATGCTGAGTGAAATTAGAAGGAAAAGGTCAGATATAGAATGACTGAATTCATTAATGGGATATAAACATATGCCAGTGTTCTACTAAGTGTGGGAAATGGAACGCCAGACTAGAACTCAGCATCGAATATACACGAAGAGATTTACATGACAAAGCCTAAATGTAGGGCAAGCCACAATGTATAAGAGAAGAGTGAGAGAAAGAGAGAGAGAGAGAGAGAGAAAAGGAAAAGTGCCTGCTATAGAGGTAGGCTGGGGAAAGGTGGGAAAGGACATTGGTGGCGGAAATGGGGCACTGGTGGTGGAGGGACAGGTGCTGAACACTGTATGACTGAAACCCAATTATGAACATCTTTGTAATTGTATATCTCACGGCATAATAAAAATAAATAAATAATTGAGTCTAATACAATTTTAAAAAATTAACTTACGACTTAACATGTAGAATTTGGAGATTTAAGACATGATTCAAAGAACTGTAGCACATGATTTGTATACAGTGGGCTGTTGGTTTGATCCCTGATACCACACGGTTCTCCAGCAGCACCAGCAGCCACCCAAGAACATGGAGCCAGGAGTAATTTTTGAACATTGTTGGATGTGGCTGAAAACAAATCCCTCCCCTAAAAGGTAAGTTTTGTATCAAAAAGAACTTGAAAAGGGCCTGTGTTTCCTGCCTGTTTATTTCCATAGAAACTAGCCTTCTCTTTCAGGGCTCCTTCTGCTGCAGGTTCTAGTCTTCCTTTTTCATGGGATTCCAGAAAGTATCTTGTTCTATTCCTGTTGTGCAAACAGTTTTCTCATGCATGCTCTGTTTGTGTGGTCAGGAATGGAACGATTCTGCACTTTTGTAGGTGTTTCTGTTTCTGGCTTCCTATCTCTTGGGAAGCAGAGGCTGAACAATGTGCAACCAGAACCCAGTGACCTGGCCATCCTCCCCAGCACTCTTACTTACTGCATGAATTCTGTTCTCTAGGAAGTCCTATTAGACCTCCAGGGAAGAGCTAGCTGGGAGTCTCTCCACAAACACTGGTCATTGAGGTTTCGTGGCCAGCCCTCTCCCATAAAGCTACATAACTGTTTCTTCTGCTGCCCTGTCAGGAGTAAGAAGCCTAATCTTTTAAATTTTTATTTAAAAACTTTTTTAGAAGTCTTTTTTTTTTTTGCCTTTTTTGGGTCACACCCGGCAAAACTTAGGGTTACTCCTGGCTCTGCACTCAGGAATTACTCCTGGGAATTCTTGGGGGACCATACACGATGCCAGGTATCAACCAGGTTTGGCCACATGCCAGCCAATGTCCTCCCTGCTGTAATTTGACTCCAGCTCCCTAGTCTTTTTTGTTTGGGTTTTTTTTTTCTTTTTTGGGTCACACCCAGCGACACTTAGGGGTTACCCTGGCTCTTCACTCAGGAATTACTCCTGGCAGTGCTTGGGGAATCGTATAGTGTTGCAGGACTCCTCTAAGAGCCTCTGCATCTGCTCTGGATTGCCTCCTGCAAATCATTTCATAGATAAGGGGTAGTCTAAATGTGGCAGTTTATCTGACCATGTATTCTGTACTAGCTGGTATATTCTCTCATGCTACCACAATCTTCGTGGGACTAGCTAGATCTTACCAGCATATTTGTATGCCCATGTTGAATCTCTAAGTAATTAGACCAGAGAGAAATACTGTTTGCTCCAAGCAAGCAAGCATGGCTCCCTGATAACTCAAAGGCAACTAAAATACAAAACTACCGTGAAGTAGACGAGACTTGTGAAGGCTTGGAGAAATATGTAACTGGCATTAGTATTAGTCTTTGGTGCAGAGACATGCCATCTCAGAAACCCCCTTCTCTACCCTGTAAAGGCATTTCCAGGCAGATTTTGGCTCAAAACATTAGCATATAATAGAGCCTAAGTAAGGTGCTGGGAGAAATTACCTGAGGGCATTTGACCCTTCCTGCCAGGGGAAGTTACATTTAGCTTATAGCTCCTCCCAGCTCTTCTAGGAGGCTTTGAATTAGCTCTGGGTCCTTGTAAACAGCCAGATGGTCTCCTGAAGTTGCTACATTTCTATAGAGCTATTTTCCTGTTTTCATCTCTAGATAGCTCAGCCCAGTATGGGCTGGGCTGGGGAGTTTGGGTGGATTTCTAGCTATAAAATAAGCTGCAAGAAGAAAGAAGCGCTTTCTTTTTTTCCCCTTTGCCATTTTGGCTTCCCTTGGCTTTTTGCTTCTCCGTCCTCTCCATTCTCTGTTGGGCCTCAACAAGTGGTGGCAGCCATCTTGGCCTACACCTGGCTGAGGCCTAGCTGGGAACCCAGAGTCCGGAGGTTTTCCCTGCTCTTGGATTGTATATTGGAACCTGTGATAGTAAAGCCCTTTTTAAAACTGCATCGGATTCCTGAGTTTTCATCCATTCCTTGCCGGCTTCAGAGGTAGAAGGGATCTCAGCTTCCAGCACTGTTGGGGGACCCTCGGCGTTCCCCAACAGTATAGAATGCTGGGGATCAAACCGGGTTAGCTGCATGCAAGGCAAATGCCCTACCCACTGTGCTATCACTCCGTACCCATATCCCCCAAGTCTTTTAAGAGAAGGAAAATGTTGCAATGCCAGGAAATATGCTAAAGTGCTTTCATTGTGATCAAAACTATTGGTCATCTATTTGTAACAAGAGGAAGCTGACAGAATGGTAGCAATAGGGAACAATGAAAGGAAAAGTGGAATTCTGAACAAGGACCAACCAAATTCCTCAAAACTGACAACAGCCACTGTGAGTTAGAGTAAGCTAGTTCTTGGGCTTTGCATTTTTTTAAATTTTTCTTTTTGGATCACACCCAGCAATTTCAGGGGGTTCCTCCTGTCTCTGCACTCAGGTCTTAGTCCTGGCAGTGCTCAGGGGACCATATGGGATGCTAGGGATCCAACCATGGAGGCCATGTTCAAGGCAAATGTACCCCTTGGACTATCGCTCCAGCCCCAGACTTTGCATTTTTAAAGAACACTCTGGAAAGTAAACAAGGATTCACACAGGACAGCGCTTCTTCCAAAATCTTTCCTCTATGTAAGTGCAAGGTGCAAAAAGACTCGGCCCCCTGGGATGAACCCAGAGCCACAACAGAGCCTGGCAAGCTACCCGTGGTGTATTTGATATGCCAAAAACAGTAACAATAATGGACCTCATTCCCAATGAATGGAGACATTACTGGCGCCCACTCGATCAAATCGATGAGCAATGGGAAGACAAGTGATACAAGTGCAGTGCAAGGTGCATAGATATGATGGCCAACCTTTATATCTGAGTAGAATCCTCAGTTGCTGGTTAGAGTTCACAGAGCAGCTATTTGGATGCCCTGCCCTCACGTGGTGAGCATGTGGAACTACCCTGCTTCAGGAATGAACTCTATTCAGAGGGACTGAGACTCTTGAAAAACTCAAGCTAACCGTTGTGTTGTGTCCAAAAAATGAGTAGGTGTTTTGTTCTGAGTACTGCCCCTGAGAATGGCATATCTGGTTTTGGAAAGGTTGGAAGCATTTAGTTCCCCTTTATCCAGATCTTGTTGCTGCGACTTCAGAGGGCATTGCAAGAACCTGGATTGTTTTCTTAGCTCATAGATGGCTATAAAAGGAGTAAAGTCTAAAACTACCAGTTTTTGACTTGCAGGATGTAGGGGCTATGCATTGTCATCATTTCCACTTCCTGGGTATTGATGGTGTCGTCTAAGACTCTAGGGTCTTGAGCCACACGTCTCTTTAAAACAAGCAACCCTCCTGAAATAATAGCAGAATATTCCCGGATTTCCTCAATAAGTAACAGTGGGGGCTGCTCCCCTTGAGTTTGCTTTTGATCTGGAGTTTTCAACCCTGATGTTAGAGACTATGCAGCCTGAGAGGGTGGTCTCAAGCCTCCAGAAGTTGAGAGGTGAAGCAGAAGTCAGTTCTCTGCCTAGCGTACCAGAAAACCATAGAACTGTTGCACCAGTTCAGATAGAAGGTAAAGACTATTGCAGTTTGGAGCACAATGAAGGCAAGAGCAATGCCCTGCTCTACCTCCTTTCTTTTTTTCAGATATTTTGTATGGATGCATGTATGGATAGAAATGAGAGTTGCAAACTTCTATTTTATGGTTTCTTGAAAAATTAGGTGGTAGGTTAAAAAAAAACAGGTGTGGAGCTCTTCAGACACAAGGCTTCTGTTCATTTGGCCTTCTCTTCCTGTCACAGGTCTCAAGCTCTACTGTGCATGAGTGTGAGAGAGAGGAAGAGAGAAGGGGGGAGAAAGAATGTTTTTGCTTGGCTTGATGCTCTTTCTTTTGCAGATTGTTTTAACATATCTATTGCCTCTTCAAAGTGAAATATAGAGAGCAATGAGAGTTCATCTCATGCAGTTTGTTATGGTGCCGTACCCTTGGGGCTATACTTTGTATTTTTTGTTTTGTTCTTGGGAGAAGGGTCATACCCGTGATGCTCAGGGGTTTCTCCTGGCTGTGCACTCAGGAATTACTCCTGGCAGTGCTCCGGGGGGGCCATATGGGATGCTGGGGTCGAATCTGGGTTGACCATATGCAAGGCAAACACTCTCGCCCCCTACCCTTTGTAGTATTGTTCTGGCACCTGGGGCTATACTTTCAGTGGTACAAAAATTCTTCCCTCTCATGTCCTCCAGCAGGATCCATCCAGCTGGTTCCTTGCTTTGTGAAGTTTAGCCCCAAGAATTGTGAATCAGTGAATTCCTGTTGTGTAAGCTATCACTTAGTTGTGTTTTTACCAGAATAATAAGCCCGGGAGGGATGGCGGGTTCTAGCCCTGGCCAGCCACCCCAGCAGAGCCTTGCAAGAATCCAGAGAAACCCCACACCATGAGGGCCGCCATTTTCCATATCCAGACTCCCCTCTTGTCAGAGCTCCACCCAGAAGAAGAGCCAAACACAGCCCAGCTTTGCCAAGACCCACCGTGCAGCAGTTTTTCTCCAGCCCAGCACAGGTATGCTGATCCAGAGACTCACAGACATGGGGCAGAGCTGCTACCAGCTCTCTCTATGCCCAACTGTTCATGAGGCACCCGGGAGGGATGGCGGGTTCTAGCTCTGGCCCGCCACCCCATCAGAGCCTTGCAAGAAGCCAGAGGAACTCCCCACACCATGAAGGCCGCCATTTTCCATATCCAGGCTCCCCTCTCGTCAGAGCTGGAGAGCAGCAGAAGAGCCAATCACAGCCCAGCTCACGTGGCCGCTTTGCAGCCACGTGGTTCATCATTAAGCACTTCGAGATTATATGTGACTACAAGAGTATCCCACAGCACGGCAAAGCCTGGCAAACTACCCGTGTTGTATTTGATATGCCAAATACCAGTAACAATTATAGACCTCATTCCCATGACTTTATGGAATGGTTTGAATCTCTATGTTCCTGGAGCGAGAAGATGCCCTTGGTCTACACTAGCATGTGACAGGACATATGGAGATGCTACTGGGGCCCACTCAAGCAAATCTATGATCAATGGGAAGACAAGTGACAAGTGAATAATTCATCATTTACAAGTATTGATGAACTTGAAAACTCCCATAGATTGGGAATACACCTCCCACTAGTGGACTGCCTTAAGCTCTTCAAAAAGGCTTAACATGTTTCAGTAAATCATTTTATTTCATGTTTATTTTTATTTTGCTTTTTTGAGTCACACCTGCAATGCTCAGGGGTTACTCCTAGTTCTGCACTCAGAAATTACTCCTGGCAGTGCTGGGGGGACCATATGGGATGCCAGGGACCGAACCCGGTTGGCCACATGCAAGGCAAATGCCCTACCATAAATAATTTTCAACATAAAGAGTGTCTTATTCCATTGCTTTTAAATATAGTGATGGTGTAGTATTTATTTGAAGTAATCTCAAACCTTTTGGTCTCAGAATCACTTTACTCATTTAGAAACAGTTGTGTGTGTGGTGTGTTTGTGTGTGTGTGTGTGTGTGTGTGAAAGAGAAGAGAGACTGCATCTGTAGGTGAGGATAGTATGATAGCTAGGGTGCATGCCTTGCATGCAATTGAACTGGGTTCGATTCCGGACACCCCATTTGGTCTTCTGGATCCTTCTAGGAGTAAGTCCTGAGCACAGCTAAGTGTGACACCTCCCCCCCACCCAAAAAAAAATAAAACAGAAAATAGAACTCCCATAGAATGGGACTATTCCTCCCACTAGTGGACTAGAACTCCGATGTGATCCATCAAAACCACTTTTTGCCATCTCTCCCGAAAATACCAAAAAATAATTTCAAAAAGCTATGTGCATACTTATATCAGTCACTGCAGATAGCACAATAACCACGATATGGGAAGAACTCAAATGCCCAACTATAGATGAATGCATGAGGAAATTGTGGGCATGCATATATACTGAACTGAATACTATGCACTTTGAAAAAGAACAAAATGCCATTTGCAGCAACATGGATGGAACTGGAGGTTGTCATGCTTAGTGAAGTCAGAGTGAAAAGGATGAATCCAGAATGACCTTTCTCATGTGTGGAACTTAAAGATACACTGCATGTCAACATAACAGGGGACCTGACACACACCACTGCCAAAAGAGGAAGAGGAGGGAAAAGGCAAAAGGCTCGGCCAGCGCCTGGTGGTGTCCTACACGGCTCCTAGGGCCTGTTCGCCATGCAGGCAGCTGTGCCTGCTGGACTCAAGCAAGGATTGGGGGCCTCCACCAAGTCCCCAGCCTCCGGGCCCAGTGGGTGTGACCCTGGGCTCCAGCCACCACAGGCAACCGCCGCAGAGACAGAGACTCCAGATCCACGGCTGCGCAGCTCGGCCTCATGGTGAGCGGCCCTATGCAGTTCCCGGGGAAAGGCAAAAGGCTCGGCCAGCGCCTGGTCGGTGTCCTACACGGCTCCTAGGGCCTGCTCCCCATGCAGGCAGCTGTGCCTGCTGGACTCAGAGCAAGGATTGGGGGCCTCCGCCCAGTCCCCAGCCTCTGGGCCTAGTGGGTGTGACCCTGAGTTCCAGCCACCACAGCCAACCGCAGCAAGACAGACTCAGATCCATGGCTGCGCAGGTGCGCAGCAGCTTTGCCATCGCAGTTTAATCTTCAATACAATGTATTTTAGCACTGGGCCCTTTCAGGATCTTTCTCATTTGTACACTTCAATGATCATTTTATTTGCATCAAACTGGAGAAGTTGATATAGCATGCAGAGCCTCAGACACAGCTGGGGGAGCTGAAACTCGGCTCTCCCCTGGCTCAGCTGACCATTGGGCCCCAAGGAGGACAAATGGGTTTTGGGTGTTGGCCCATCACCTCTGGGGGTTCCTGGATGCAGCCGGATGAGACTTGCCCACCACAGTAGCTGCCATTTTTGCTGTCCGGACGCTGCAGCACATCAGAGCCCACCCAGAAGGGATGCTGACCTCAAGACCAGATTAACAGAGCAAAAGCGAAGTTCGAGCCCAGCTCAGCTGACCATGAGGCCCCAGGAGGACAGATGGGTTTTGGTAGTGGGCCCATCACCTCTGGGGGGTCCCGGAAGCAGCCGGACGAGACTCACCCACCACACTAGCTGTCATTTTCACTGTCCGACGCTGCAGCACATCAGAGCCTGCCAGGGAGGGATACTGACCTCAAGACCAGATTAACAGAGCATTACGAATTCGAGCCAATGTAGGCAGCTACCAGAGCGGGAATCACTGGGAATTCATCAGATGGAGCTGGGGTCGCCCATTCCCCTCTCCATTTTGTTTGAGCCCAGTGACCCCACCCAGGAGCTGCCCTGGGGTGACCGGCCATAGAGCCTCAGACGCAGCTGGGGGATCTGGAACTCGGTTCTCCCCTGGCTCAGCTGACCATGGGGCCCCCAGGAGGACAGATGGGTTTTGGGTGTTGGCCCATCACCTCTGGGGGGTCCCAGAAGCAGCCAGAAGGGACTCACCCACCACATTAGCGGCCATTTTAGCTGTCCGGGTGCTGCAGCACATTAGAGCCCACCTGGGAGGGACACTGACCTCAAGACCAGATTAACAGTGCAAAATGAGTTTGAGCCCAGGTAAGCAGCTCCCAGAAGCGGGAAACAATGGGAATTCGTCAGATGGAGCTGGGGTCACCCCTTCCCTCTCCATTTTGTCTGAGCCCAGTAGCCCCGCCCAGGAGCTTCCCCTGGGGCGACCAGCCATAGCATGCAGAGCCTCAGACGCAGCTGGGGAGCTGGAACTCGGCTCTCCCGGCTCAGGTGACCATGGGGCCCCAGGAGGACAGATGGGTTTTGGGTGTTGGCCCATCACCTCTAAGAGGTCCCAGAAGGAGCCGGATGAGACGTACCCACCACATTAGCCACCATTTTCGCTGTCTGGATGCTGACCATGAGGCCCCTAAGTCACACGGCTGCTTGCGGCCACATGGTCCATCAAACTAGTAGAAACAGTTATGTCCTTTAATGTACTGCATTCTACAATGTGTAGGAAAGGTAGGCGGGAGGGAGAGATAGAGAGGAGAGAAAAGATATACAGAACCCACCAAGTAGTTGGGGGTGCGGGAGGGGGAGGGAAGTGGACACATTGGTGATGGGAGTTGGGTTTGGGTGGAGTGATGGGTGTTGGAACTCTGTGGAACCAAAACTTCGAGCATGAGCATATTGCAATTGTATGTCTAAAAGTGGTGTAATAAAATTTTTTTAAAATTAAAAAAAAAGCAAAACAAAAAAAAATAAGAAGAGGAAGAGGACTGGGTCTTTGTTCCTTGGAGGAAATGAGTATACTGGTTATGGATGTGATGTTGAAGTTATGTCCATAAGAGAGGATCATGCTGAGTGAAATTAGCCAGAGGAAAAAGTACAGATAAAGAATGACTGCATTTATTTGCAAGATATTAAAAAATAGCATGATACCAATATCAAGGCCAGACAAAACATGGATCAGGAGGTCTTGTCAGTGGGTAGAACCTACTGCAAATGTGTGGGAGTCAAAGGTTCGGTAATACAGAGAAAGGAACAGTGTACTAATAATTACTGTAAATGATAATACCAGCATAGAACTGAGCATTGAAAGTAGGCAAAAGGATCTAATGATAACCTCTAAATTTATGTATTGCAAGCCACAATGTGTAAGAGAAGGGAGAAAGAGAGAAAGAGAGAGAGTGAAAATTGCCTGCCATACATGGATGCGGGAAAAGGGGACTCTCATCCATTGTTGGTGGGAATGTCGCCTGGTACAGCCTTTTTGGAAAACTATATGGAAATTCCTCCAAAGACTAGAAATTGAACTCCCATTTGACCCAGCCATACCACTCCTAGAAATATACCCTGGGAAGCCAAAAACACGCAGCGGAAACACCATCACTACTTTTATGATCATAGCAGCATTATTCACAATAGCCAGAATCTGGAAACATCCAGAGTGCCCGAGAATCGATGACTGGATAAAGAAACTTTGGTACATCTACACAATGGAATACTATGAAACTGTTAGGAAAAATGAAGTTATGAAATTTGCCTATAAATGCATGGACCTGGAGCGGATCACGTTGAGTGAAATTAGTCAGAAGGAGAGAGACAGATATAGAATGACTGCATTTATTTGCATGACATAAATATATATATATATACATATATACATATTATGATACCAATATCCAAAGTCAGGTGAAACATGGAACAGGAGGTCTTGTCAAAGGTGGAAATTACCACAAACATGTGGGAGCAAAGGTTAGGTAAGAAACAGAATGGAACAGTGTGCCAATAATTGTCAAAAGTGCTATTACCACATAGAACTAAGCATTAAATGCAGGCAAAAACATACACATGATAACCTCTAAGTATATATATTACAATCCACAATTTGTAGGAGAAGGAAGAGAGACAGAGAGAAAGAGTAAGAGAGAAGAGATAAAGAGCCTGCCATAGAGGTAGGCTAGGGAAGGGTGGAGGGAATCAGGGACATTGGTGTTGGGAAATGGGCACTGGTGGAGGAATGGGTGCTGCAACACTGTATGGTCGAAACCCAAACATGAACATTTTTGTAATTATTTATCTCATGGTGGTATAATAAAATATATTAAAAATTATACTCATAAATAAATTCTCTCATATGACTAAATACCTGTAGCAACTCAGAAAAAATATTGCCTGCCATAGATGCAGGCTGGGGAGAGGGAATCAGGGAACATTGGTGGTGGGAAATGGGCACTGGTGAAGGGATAGGTGCTGGAATACTGAAACTCAAATATGAACACTTTTGTAACTGTATATCTCAACGTGGTATACTAAAAAATTTTTAAAGAAATTATGTCCATAGGAAACAATTAGTAAAAGTATTGTAACCAAAATATTGGAGCACACAAAGTAATAGACAACATTGAAATAATCAGTGTATGCAAAATAAAAATGATATATATAATAATGTCAACATTAATAAAATGTCCCACATATTTATTATTTGGTACAGATTTTATAGAGTGATATTTTGCTGTTTTTCACATAGTTGTAGAATCCTGAATCATCCCATAACAGAGCCACACTTTCAGCTATATTGTGTCAACTTCACATTGATGTGAAATAATTTTTCTGGTACAGAGATATATTTAGGGCTGGACTAGTAGCTTTCTCACATGGATTTATCCCAATTTTTTATGTATTGATCCACTAACAGACATTCTGATTTCTTGTGTCTTTACCCATTATGATTTTTGGGACTGCCTATTTGCATGCTAACCTTTGTTCTTACATACTATCAAAGTGTGTAAATAGCTTATAGTGATTGTTGTAACCTCAGCTGAGACTTTCAATTTTTAAAAAAATATTTTATTATACCACCGTGAGATATACAATTACAAAGATGTTAATTTTTGGGTTTTGGTCAGTGTTCCAGCACCCATTCCCCCATCAGTGCCCATTTCCCACCACCAATGTTCCCAATTCCTCCCACCTTCCCTAGCCTGTCTCCATGGCAGGTTCTTTATCTCTTCTCTCTCTCTCCCTCCCTACCTCCCTCTCTCTCTCTCTCCTTCTCTCTTCCTTCTCTTATACACTGTGGATTGCAATACATACATTTAGAGGTTATCCGTGTGTCTTTTTGCCTATATTGAAATGCTCAGTTCTAGGCTGGTATTATCATTTTCGAGAATTATTAGCACACTGTTCCCTTCTCTGTCATACCTAACCTCTGACTACCACACATTTGTGGTAGATTCCACCTTGACAAGACTGATCCATGTTTTGCCTAACCTTGGTATTGGTATCATATATTATATATATATATATATGTGTGTGTGTGTGTGTGTGTGTGTGTACATACATATATTTATGTCATGCAAATAAATGCAGTCATTCTATATCTGTCTTTTACTTCTGGCTAATTTCACTCAACAAGAGCCTCTCCATGTCCATCCATTTATAGGCAAATTTCATAACTTCATTTTTACTAACAGCTGCATAGTATTCCATTGTGTAGATGTACCAAAGTTTCTTTATCCAGGCATCAGTTCTAGGGCACTCTGGTTTTTTCCAGGCTTTGGCTATTGTGATATTGTAATTAGCACTGTTATGAAGATAAAAGTGCAGATGGTGTTGCTGCTGTGTGTTTTGGGCTTCCCAGGGTATATTCCCAGAAGTGGTATGGCTGGGTCACACAGGAGCTTAATTTCTAGTCTTTGGTGAAATGTCCATATTGTTTTCCAAAAAGGCTGTACCAGTCGTCATTCCCACCAACAATGAATGAGAGTCCCTTTCATTTGTTGTTCTTGCCCTTTGGATATGGGCCAGTCTCTGTGGTATAAGATGATATCTCATTGTTGTTTTGATTTGCATCTCTCTGATGATTAGTGATGATGAGCTTTTTTATATGCCTTTTGGCCATTCGAATTTCTTTCTTGTCAAAGTTTCTGTTCATTTCTTCTCCCGATTTTTTTATGGGGTTGGCTGTTTTCCTCTTGTAAAGTTCTACCAGTGCCTGATATATCCTAGATATTAATCCCTTATCAGATGGGTATTGGATGAATATTCTTTCCCACTCTATGGACTTTCTTTGTATCTTGGTCACTGTTTCCTTTGAGGTGCAAAAGCTTTTTAGTTTCATGTACTCCTATATGTTTATCTTTGCTTCTAGTTGCTTTGTTAGTGGTGTTTCATCTTTGAAGGTACCTTAGCTTCAATGTCGTGGAGGGTTTTTCCTATATTTTCTTCAATGTACTTTATGGTTTCAGGTCTGATATTGAGATATTTAATCCATTTTTATCTGATTTTTGTGCATGGTGTTAGAGGTCCAGTGTCAGAGACACCACCGGGTCCCCAACAGTGCCGGGAAGAGAGTTCCTTTCTACCTCCAAAGTTGGCGAGGAATGGATGAAGACTCAGGAATCCGATGCAGTTTTAAAAGGGCTTTACTAATCACAGGTTCAGGTATACAATCCAAGAGCAGGGAAACCTCCGAACTCTGGGTTCCCAGCTAGGCCCCAGCCAGGTGTAGGCCAAGATGGCTGCCACCACTTGTTGAGGCCCAACAGAGATGGAGAGGACAGAGAGGCAAACACCAAGGGAAGCCGAAATGGCCAAAAGGGAGAAAAAAGAAGGGGCGTCTTTCTTCTTGCAGCTTATTTTATAGCTAGAAATCTGCAAACTCCCAGCCCACCCCATTCTGGGCTGGGCTATCTAGAGATGAAAACAGGAAAATAGCTCTATAGAAATGTAGCAATTTCAGGAGACCATCTGGCTGTTTACAAGGACCCAGAGTTAATTCAAAGCCTCCTACAGAGCTGGGAGGAGCTATAAGCTAAATGTAACTTCCCCTGGCAGGAAGGGTCAAATGCCCTCAGGTAATTTCTCCCAGCACCTCACCTAATATCTTGAGCCAAGATCTGCCTGGAATTGCCTTTATAGGGTAGAGAAGAGGGTTTCTGAGATGGCATGTCTCTGCACCAAAGACTAATATTAATGCCAGTTAAATATTTCTCCAAGCCTTCACAAGAGTCTTGTCTACTTCACGGTAGTTTTGTATTTTAGTTGCCTTTGAGTTATCAGGGAGCCATGATTGCTTTCTTGGAGGCAAACAGCATTTCTCTCTGGTCTAATTACTTAGAAATCCAACGTGGCCAGGCAAATATGCTGGTAAGATCTAGCTAGTCCCATGATGCTTGTGGTAGCATGAGAGAATATTTATACCAGCCAGTATAGAATACATGGTCAGATAAACTGCCACATTTAGACTACCCCCCTATCTGAAGTGACCTGCAGGAGGCAATCCAGGGCAGATGCAGAGGCTCTTAGACTTTCAGGTGTCCTGCAACAGTCCAGTTAATTTTTTGCAAGTAGCTGTCCAGTTTTCCCAGCACCACTTGTTGAAGAGGCTTCCTTGCTCCATTTGGTATTTTTTGCTCCTTTCAGTTGAGACTTTCTTTTTTTTTTAAAAGTATTTTATTATACGCACTGTGAGCACTGTGGCAGCGCTCATGACCCCTGAGCGCTGCCAGGCATGGATCCCAAAAGAGAATGAAAAAATATACAAGAAATGGGGCTGGAGAGATAATACACACCCCACCCGGGTTTGATGCCCATATGGACCCTGAGAGACTCAGACATGGGGCACAGCTGCTACTGGCTCTCCCTGTGCCCAGCCGCTCACGAGGCACCCGGGACGGATGGCGTGTTCTAGCCCTGGCCCACCACCCCATCAGAGCTTCGCAAAAAACCAGACGACCCCCCCACTCCATGAGGGCTGTCATTTTCCACATCTGGACTCCCCATCAGAACTCCACCCAGCAGACCAGCCTATCACAGCCTGCCTCACACCGCCGATTTTGGCCACGCAGTTCATCAATAAGTGCTGGATTTAGAGATGACTACAAGAGTATGCTACACGCACAGCAGAGCCTGGCAAGCTACCCGTGTCGTATTTGTTATGCCAAATACCAGTACCAATTATAGACCTCATTCCCATGACCTGATGGAATGGTTTGAGGCTCTTTATGTTCCTGGAGCAAGCAGGTGTCCTTGGGCTCTACTTGCATGAGACAGGACATATGGAGATGTTACTGGTGCCAGCTCGAGCAAATCGATGATGAACGGGAAGACAGTGATACAGTGATACAGTGAGATATACAATTACAAAGATGTTCACATTTGGGTTTTGATCATACAGTGTTCCAGCACCCATCCCTCCACCAGTGCCCATCTCCCACCACTAACTTCCCGGTTCCCTCCCCCTTTCAACCCGCCTCCATGGCAAGTTCTTTATTTCTTTCCCTTTCTATCTATTTCTCTTTTCCTTCCTTTCCAGATTGTGGATTACAGAGCATACATGAAAGCGTTGTCATGTGTATCAATTTTAAATCCAGCTCAGGTATGCTGATCCAGAGACTCACAGACATGGGGCAGAGCTGCTACTGACTCTCCCTGTGCCCAGCCCCTCACGAGGCGCCCAGGAGGGATGGCGGGTTGTAGCCCTGGCCCACCACCCCAGCAGAGCCTTGCAACAATCCAGATGACCCCCACTCCATGAGGGCTGCCATTTTCCTTATCCGAACTTCCTCCTGTCAGAAATCCACCCAGCCTATCACAGCCCGGCTCATCGAGATACACCCTGCAGCAGTCTTTTTTAAATCTGGCTCAGGTATGCTGATCCAGAGACTCACAGACATGGGGCAGAGCTGCTACTGGCTCTCCCTGTGCCCAGCCACTCACGAGGCGCCCAGGAGGGGTGGTAGTTCTAGCCCTGGCCCGCCAACCCAGTAGAGCCTTGCAACAAGCCAGACGACCCCCACTCCATGAGGGCTTCCATTTTCCACATCCGAACTTCCCTCTTGTCAGAATTCCATCCAGCAGACCAGCCTATCACAGCCCAGCTCATCGAGATACACCCTGCAGCAGTCTTTTTTAAATCCCGCTCAGGTATGCTGATCCAGAGACTCACAGACATGGGGCAGAGCTGCTACTGGCTCTCCCTGTGCCCAGCCACTCACGAGGCGCCCAGGAGGGATGGTAGTTCTAGCCCTGGCCCGCCAACCCAGTAGAGCCTTGCAACAAGCCAGACGACCCCCCCACTCCATGAGGGCTTCCATTTTCCACATCCGAACTTCCCTCTTGTCAGAATTCCATCCAGCAGACCAGCCTATCACAGCCCAGCTCATCGAGATACACCCTGCAGCAGTCTTTTTTTAAATCCCGCTCAGGTATGCTGATCCAGAGACTCACAGACATGGGGCAGAGCTGCTACTGGCTCTCCCCTGTGCCCAGCCACTCACGAGGCGCCCAGGAGGGATGGTAGTTCTAGCCCTGGCCCGCCAACCCAGTAGAGCCTTGCAACAAGCCAGACGACCCCCCACTCCATGAGGGCTTCCATTTTCCACATCCGAACTTCCCTCTTGTCAGAATTCCATCCAGCAGACCAGCCTATCACAGCCCAGCTCATCGAGATACACCCTGCAGCAGTCTTTTTTAAATCCCGCTCAGGTATGCTGATCCAGAGACTCACAGACATGGGGCAGAGCTGCTACTGGCTCTCCCTGTGCCCAGCTGCTCAAGAGGCACCCAGGAGGGATGGCGGGTTCTAGCCCTGGCCTGCCACCCCAGCAGAGCCTTGCAACAAGCCAGACAACACCCCACTCCATGAGAGCCTTCATTTTCCACAACCAGACTTCCCTCTCTTCAAAAACTCCACCTAGCAGACCAGCCTATCACAGCCCAGCTTTGCTCGGCCGCAAGCGGCCATGCGGTTCATCAACAAATACTGGATGACTACAAGAGTATGCTACCCACATGGCAGAGCCTGGCAAGCTACCCGTGTTGTATTTGATATGCCAAATACCAGTAACAATTTTAGACCTCATTCCCATGACCTGATGGAATGGTTTGAGGCTCTTTATGTTCCTGGAGCAAGCAGGTGCCCTTGGGCTATACTAGCATTAGACAGGACTTATGGAGATGTTACTGGTGCCCGCTCGAGCCAATTGATGATGAACGGGAAGACAGTGATACAGTGATACATGTGTATCAATTAAGACTTTCTTAAAATGTCTCATTAGAATTCTTTTTCAACAAAGTTTAGTTGGTATTTCACAATCTCCAGGAGTTGGTATAGCTTTGTATTTAGTTGGAAGTGTATGTACATTGATACTCAAAAATGGATCTTTTGGGTTCCCCCTATTGAAATGTATGCATATCTTTAATCATTCCCTACAAATCTCCTAAGTGGTCAGGTGCTACACTCACTTTACTTGTTTGGATTTATAAACCACAAAAACCACAGATAGAGATAGAATGCTGAAAGCAGCAAGATCAAAGACGGAAATCACATACAAAGGAGGATCCCTAAGATTCACAGCAGACTTTTCAGAATAAACGCTCTGAACATGAAGATAATGGTGGGATATCGTGAAAAGACTCAATGAAATGAAAGCGTCACCAAGAATTCTTTACCTGGCTAGACTCACATTCAGATTTGAAGGAAAGATACACAACTTCATGCATAAAAAACAGCTCAGGAACTTCATAGACTCAAAACCAACTTTATAAGAAGGACTGAAGAGGAATTACTGTAAGAAAAGACAAACCCAAAAGCACAATAACCTTATCCAGGAAGATGGCACAAAATCCCACAACAATAATCTCTCTCAAGATCAATGGCGAAATGCACCAATTAAGAGATATAGTGGCAAAATGGATTAAAAAACTGAATCCAACATTCGGCTGCCTTATAAGAAACGTATCTGAACAATCAGAGCAAACACAGACTCAAAGTCAAAGGCTAGACAACAAATTTCCAAGCAAACAACTCATCCAAAAAAAGGCCGGGTGGACATACTAGTATCTGACAACATAGACTTCAGGCTGAAAAAGTTCAGAAGAGACAGTGAAGGCCATTTCTTAATAATTAATGGATGTGTATATCAGGAAGAAATCACACTCCTAAATATATATGCACCCAAGGAGGGGCCAATAAAATACTTAAAAAACTGCTAATAGACTTCAAAGAAGACATTGACGGTAACACAATTGTAGTTGGAGATTTCAACACTGCTCTATCAACTCTTGATAGATCGACAAGACTGAAACTCACCAAGGAAATACGGGTGCTGAAGGAAGAAATGGAAGAACGAGAGCTAGTGGATATATACAGGGCTTTTCAACCCCAAAAACCAAATAGACATTTTTCTCCAGCACACATGGAACATTCTCCAAGATAGATCATGTGCTAGCCATAAAACATACCTCAATAAAATGAAAAAGATAGAAATTGTGTCAACTATCTTTTCAGACCATGATGCACTGAAAATCAGTGGTATCGACAGGGTGATACCATATCACCAAAACTCTTCAGTGCCACCCTCGAGAACATCATGAGACAATTAGAATGGGAAGGAATGGGAGTGAAGATAGATGGTCGGCAACTACACCACCTCCGCTTCGCTGATGACATCGTTCTAATAACATCAAACATTAGCCAAGCGGCACAAATGCTGGCTGACTTTAACCAAGAATGTGGAAAGGTAGGTCTACAGCTGAATCTGAAGAAAACTATGTTCATGAGAAATGAACTAGTTCCTGAGGCCCCATTCACTCTCAATGGAACAAACATCTCTGAATGCAACAGTTATGTGTACCTAGGTCAAGAAGTCAACATGATGAACGACCTAAAACCTGAGCTGTGCAGGAGGAAGAGAGTGGCATGGAATGCCTTCAAAGGCATTGAAGAAATAGCTAAAAGGACAAAGAACCTCCGGCTCCGGGCACATCTCTTCGACGCCACCATTCTCCCTGCATTAACATACGCCTCAGAGACCTGGGCCCTACGAAGCAGGATGAGAATGCTATTCGGGTCTCCCAGAGAGGCATCGAAAGAGCTATGCTTGGAATATCACGCCTCACTCAAGTGAGTGAAGGAATCCAGAGTTCTGACCTCCGTCGCTATTCCAGAATCAGGGACGCTGTCTCGTTTGCCAAGGCATCGAAAATCAGATGGGCTGGACATGTAATGCAATTTGGAGACAACCGCTGGACTAGAGCTGTTACCGACTGGATCCCACAGGATGTCAAAAGATCACGTGGCCGCCCACCTACAAGATGGTCAGACTTCTTTGTTAAGACCCTGAAGGAACGGTTTGAGGCTCTTCATATTCCTGAATCAACCAGATGCCATTGGGCTACATTGGCACGTGATAGGGTCCAATGGAAATGTTGCTGGCGCCCACTCGAACAAATCGATGAATAACGGGATTCAAGTGATCAAGTGATCAAGTGATGCACTGAAAATGGTAGTTAACCACACAAAAACAGAGTCAAGAGAAACAACTGGAAACTGAACAACCGTCATAGAAGAAATCAAAGGAGAAATCCAAAGATTTCTGTAAACAAATGAAAATGAAGACACAAACTATTAAAACTTGTGGGATACAGAAAAGCAGTGTTAAGAGGAAAGTTCATAGCTTTGCAAGCATTCATTAGGAAAGAAGAAAGGGCCCACATAAATGACCTGACTTCACAGCACAAAATATTAGAAAAATACCAACAAAAGAAGCCCAACCCAGGCAGAAGGAAAAAATAAAACTTAGAGAGGAAATCAATGAGATGGAAACCCCAAAACAATCCAAAAGATTAATGAAACCAAGATCTGGTTCTTTGAAAAACTAAACAAGATCAACAAACTACTTGCAAGACTTGTAAGGAAATGGAAAGAGAGAACCCAAATAAATAGAATCAGAAAAGAAAAGGGGGGACATCATAACAGAAACCACAGAAATCCAAAAGATCATCAGAGATTACTTTGAGAGTCTGTATGCCACGAAACTTGAAAACTTGGAAGAAATGCATAAATTCCTGAAGTTCTATAACCTCCCACAGCTGAAACAAAAGACCTGCAATATCTGTATAAGCCTATCACTACTGAGGAAATTGAAACAGTAATTAAAAGCCTGCCCAAACACAAAAGCCCAGGTCCAGATGGATTCACTAGTGAATTCTTCCAAACCTTTAAGGAGGACCTACTGCCAGTCCTTTTCAAGCTCTTCCAGGAAATAGAAGAAACAGAAACTCTCCCAAATAGCTTGTACGAGACACATGTCACCCTCATACTCAAAGCCAGCAGAGACAACACAAAAAAAGGAAACTACAGACAAATCTCCTTGATGAACACAGATGCTAAGTTTTTTTAACAAAATACTAGCAAACAGGATCCAAAGACTCATCAAAAAGATTACACAACATGACCAGTAGGATTCATCCCTGGAATGCAAGGATGGTTCAACATCCACAAATCAATCGACATAATACATCATATCAATAAGAGAAAAAATAAAAACATATGATCATATCAATAGACGCAGAGAAAGCATTTGACAAGATCCAGCACCCATTCATGATAAAAAAACTTCCATAAAATGGGAATTGAAGGAACCTTCCTCAATATAGTCAAAACCATCTACCAAAAGCCCACAGTGAGCATCATCTTCAATGAGGAAAACTGAAAACCTTCCCCTAAGATCATGGACAGACAAGGTTACCCACTCTCACCACTTCTATTCAATATAGTGCTGGAAGTACTTGCCATAGCAATCAGAGAAGAAAAAGACATTAAGGGCATCAATATAGGCAAGGAAGAAGTCAAACTATCACTATTTGCAGGTGACATGATATTATACCTAGAGAACCCTAAACCCTCAACCAAAAAGCTCCTAGAAATAATAGATACCTACAGTAGAGTGGCAGGGTACAAAATCAATTCCCAAAAATTAGTAGCTTTTGTATCACAGTATCACTGTCTTCCCATTCATCATCAATTTGCTTGAGCGGGCACCAGTAACATCTCCTATGACCTGTCTCATGCAAGTAGAGCCCAAGGGGCACCTGATTGCTCCAGGAACATAAAGAGCCTCAAACCATTCCATCAGGTCATGGGAATGAGGTCTATAACTCTTACTGGTATTTGGCATATCAAATACGACACAGGTAGCTTGCCAGGCTCAGCTGTGCGGGTATACAAATAATGAAAGAGAAGAAAGAGATATTAAGAAAACGATCCCATTCACAATTGTGCCACAGAAAATCAAATACCTAGGAATCAGCTTAAAAAAGAGTGTAAAGGACCTGTAAAAAGAAAACTATAAAACACTGCTTCAAGAAATAAAAGGGGACATGAGGAAATGGAAACACATTCCCTATTCATGGATTGGGAGAATTAACATTGTCAAAATGGTACTACAACCAAGAGTTTTATACAGATTCAATGCCATCTCTATAAGGATACCCATGACATTCTTCAAAGAAATTGACCAAACACTCCTGAAATTTGTATGGAATAATAAACCCACAAGAATAGCTAAGGCAATCCTTGGGAAAAAGAAGATGGAAGGCATCACCCTTCCCAACTTCAAACTGTACTACAAAGTGGTAGTAGTTAAAACAGCATGGTATTGGAATAAAAACAGATCCGTGGACCTATGGAATAGAGTTGAGTATCCTGACACCCATCCTCAAATACATGACCATTTAATCTTTGATAAAGGAGCAAAAAGTACCAACTGGAGAAAGGAAGACCTCTTCAACAAGTGGTGCTGGGAAAAACGAGACAGTTCCACACAAAAAAAATGAATTTGGACCTCTGTCTAACTCCATGCACAAAAATCAGATCAAAATGGATTGAAGATGAGACTCCAGATCCACGGCTGCGCAGCTCGGCCTCATGGTGAGCAGCCTTATGGAGTTCCCGGGGAAAGGCAAAAGGCTCGGCCAGCGCCTGGTCGTGTCCTACATGGCTCCTAGGGCCTGCTCGCCATGCAGGCGGCCACACCTGCTGGACTCAGCAAGGATTCGAGGCCTTTGCCCAGTCCCCAGCCTACGGGCTCAGTGGGTGTGACCCTGAGCTCCAGCCACCACAGCCAACCACCCCAAGACAGAGACTCCAGATCCATGGCTGCGCAGGCACGCCCGCCACAGTTTAATCTTAGACACAATGTATTTTAGCACCAGGTCTTTTCAGGATATTTCTCATTTGTACACTTCAACGATCATTCTATTTGCATTAAACTGGAGAGGTTGTTATAGCATGCAGAGCCTCAGACACGGCTGGGGGAGCTGAAACTTCGGCTCTCCCCTGGCTCAGCTGACCATTGGGCCTCAGAGGACAGATGGGTTTTGCGTGTCGACCCATCACCTCTGAGGTGCCCGGATGCAGCCAATGAGACTCGCCCACCTCATTAGTCACCATTTTCGCTGTCCGAACGCTGCTGCACTGTTGGAGGACAGGTTTAGCTATCCTGGAGGGTTTTTTTTTTTTTTTTTGCTTTTTTGGGTCACACCCAGCAATGCTCAGGGGTTTCTCCTGGCTCTGCACTCAGGAATTACTCCTGGCGGTGCTCGGGGGACCATATGGGATGCCGGGGATCGAACCCGAGCCGGCACAGGCCGGCCGCATGCAAGGCAAACGCCCTACCCGCTGGGCTATCGCTCTGGCCCCAATCCTGGGAGTTTTGTTCTTTTGCCCACTCCCAGCTTAATCTAGTTAAGCCAAGGTTCATTCTAATGAGACCTCTCTTCTATGTAAACACTGCTAGAGGGTGTGGCAGTTACAGAAGTCACTTTGACTGAATAACTTCTGACTTATACATCTGCTAAGACTTCTATGTTTTCTAGATTGAGCACAGCTCCTCTTTATACCCACTGCACCCAGCATGGGACAGTTAGAATTTACCAGGAGACTACCATCCAGGCTACATTGAGACTATAGGAAGGATCATACTAGTTTGCTTTAAGCAGGCGAGTGTGACCCTTTCAGTACACGAGAACAAGATACTCAGAATCACCCTGGTGCAGATAATAATAAGAAGGACCTTGTGGGTACCATCTAGATTACATGAAGCTCATGAAATTAAGATGTATTACTTTATATCAGCCCCTCTCTCTCTCTCTCTCCAGTGTTTTACATAAGAGATAATCTCAGTAGAAAGGATTAGACCTTGGCATAACCTTTGTTTATACCTGCAATAGGGTGTGGCACTACACTCTGTTTAGAGTTCTTTGTTGACATGACCCTTCCGGTTGGATTGCTTTGGTATATAAGGGGACTGACTTGAGACCCCTTCACTTTGGGCCTTTTCACTTTTGGCTCCTCGGCCTTTTGGCTTTTGGCTTTTAGCTTTTGGCTTTTTGCTCTTTGCTCTTTGGCCTTTTGCTCCTTCTTCTGGATAGGACTCAGCTTGGGTGAGATCCTCTCTCTTTGGTGGGAGACTTAGGCTCTTTTTATGGTCTAAGTTCGGACCAGAGCTAGAGTTTGCTCATTATATTGGATTACTGTGGAAGAGTTTTTGTACTATTAAAAGCCTTTTTGGAACTGCACCGATTCGTGAGTTTTCATCTGTTCCCCCGGCATCCTCAGAGGTAGAAGAGAACTTCTGTCCTGACACTGTCGGGGACCCCGACTTCTGTTCCTTGACACTGCACATCAGAGCCTACCCAGGAGGGACGCTGACCTCAAGACCAGATTAACAGAGCAAAACAAGTTTGAGCCCAGCTCAGCTGACCATGAGGCTCCCAGGAGGACAGATGGGTTTTGGGAGTGGGCCCATCACCTCTGGAGGGTCTCGGAAACAGCCGGATGAGACTTGCCCACCACACTAGCTGCCATTTTCACTGTCCGGATGCTGCGGCACATCAGAGTTCGCCCAGGAGTGACGCTACCTCAAGACCAGATTAACAGAGCAAGATGAGTTCGAGCCCAGGTGGGCAGCTCCCAGAGGTGGGAATCACTGGGAATTCATCAGATGGAGCTGAGGTCGCCCCTTCCCCTCTCCATTTTGTTTGAGCCTGGTAGCCCCACACAGGAGCTGCCCTGAGGTGACCAGCCATAGCATGCAGAGCCTCAGACGCAGCTGTAGGAGCTGGAACTCGGCTCTTCCCTGGCTCAGCTGACCATGGGGCCCCCAGGAGGACAGATGGGTTTTGGGTGTTGGCCCATCTCCTCTGGGGGGTCCCAGAAGCAGCCGGATGAGACTCACCCACCACATTAATGGCCATTTTTGCTGTCCGGGTGCTGTAGCACATTAGAGCCCGCCTGGGAGGGACGCTGACCTCAAGATCAGGTTAACAGAGCAAATCAAGTTTGAGCCCTGGTAGGCAGCTCCCAGAAGTGGGAAACACCAGGAATTCATCAGATGGAGCTGGAGTCCCCTTCCCCTCTCCATTTTGTCTGAGCCCAGTAGCCCCACCCAGGAGCTTCCCTGGGGCGACCAGCCATAGCATGCAGAGCCTCAGACACAGCTGGGGGAACTTGAACTCGGCTCTCCCTAGCTCAGATGACCATGGGGCCCCCAGGAGGACAGATGGGTTTTGGGTGTTGGCCCATCACCTCTGTGGGGTCCCGAAGCAGCCGGATGAGACTCACCCACCACATTAGCTGCCATTTTTTGTCTGGACGCTGACCATGAGGCTCTTAAGTCATGCGGCCACTTGTGGCCACGTGGTCCATCAAACTAGTGGAAACAGTTATGTCCTTTAATGTACTTCATTCTACGATGTGTAGGAAAGGTAGGCAGGAGGGAGAGATAGAGAGGAGAGAAAAGATATACAGAACTCTCCAAGTAGTTGGGGTGCTTGAGCAGGGAGGGAGGTGGAGACATTGTTGATGGGAGTTGGGTTCGGTGGAGGGATGGGTGTTGGAACACTGTGGAACCAAAACTCGAGAATGAGCATATTGCAATTGTATGTCTAAAAGTGGTGTAATAAAATTCACTGTATCACTTTATCACTGCCTTCCCATTCATCATTGATTTGCTCGAGCGGGCACCAGTAACATCTCCATATGTCCTGTCTCATGCAAGCAGAGCCCAAGGGCACCTGATTGCTCCAGGAACATAAAGAGCCTCAAACCATTCTATCAGGTCATGGGAATGAGGTCTATAATTGTTATTGGTATTAGGCATTACAAATACGACACAGGTAGCTTGCCAGGCTCTGCCGTGCACATAGCATATTCTTGTAGTCATCTGTAAATCCAGCATTTATTGATGAACTGCACGGCTGAAATCTGCCGCAGAGGCGGGCTGTGATAGGCTGGTCTGCTGGGTGGAGTTCTGACGAGGGGGAGTCCGGATGTGGAAAATGGAGGCCCTCTTGGAGTGGGGGGTTGTCTGGCTTGTTGCGAGGCTCTGATGGGGTGGCGGGTCAGGGCTAGGTACAGGCCATCCTCGCGGTGCCTCGTGAGTGGCTGGGCACAGGGAGAGCCAGTAGCAGTTCTGCCCCATGTCTGTGAGTAGTCTTTATCTACGTACTTTATGGATTCAGGTCTGATAAAGACTGTTAATCCATTTTAATCTGATTTTTGTGCATGGCGTTAAATAGAGCTCTAATTCATTTATTTACACATTGCTGTCCAGTTTTCCCAGAACCACTTGTTGAAGAACCTTCCTTGCTCCACTTCATATTTTTTCTCCTTTATCAAAGATTAAATGATTATGCACTTGAGATGTGTGTCAGGATAATCAGCTCTATTCCATAGGTCCTTGGGTCTGTTTTTACTCCAATACCATGCTGTTTTAATTACAACAGCTTGAAATTGGAAAACATGATGCCTCTTGTCTTCTTCCCAAGGAATGCTTTCACTATTCATGGGGATTTATTGTTCCATATGAATTTCAAGAGTGTGTGGTCAATTTCTTTGAAAAAATGTCATTGAGTATACTTACAGACACTGCATTGAATCGGTATAATGCTTTAGGGAGTATTGCCAAGGTTGATTCTCCCAATCCATGAGCAGGGAATGTGTTTCCATTTCCTTATTCCTCTCTTATTTCTTGAAACAGTGTTTGTTAGTTTTCTTTGCATAGGCCCTTTATGTTCTTAGTTAAACTAAGTCCAAGGTACTTAATTTTCTGAGGCACAATTGTTTATTTTTTTTAATATTTTTACTATGCCACTGTGAGATATACAATTACAAAGATGTTCATATTTGAGTTTCAGTGATACAGTGTATCAGCACCCATCCCACCATCAGTAATAAAATTAAAAATAAAAATAAATAAATAAATAAATAATTTAAGAAATAGATTGAAGATCTCAATATCAGACCTGAATCCATAAAGTACGTCGAAGAAAATATAGGGAAAACCCTCCACGATATTGAAGCTAAAGGCATCTTCAAAGATGAAACACTAATAGCAAAGCAACTAGAAGCAAAGATAAACATATGGGAGTACATGAAACTAAAAAGCTTTTGCACCTCAAAAGAAACAGTGACCAAGATACAAAGACAGTCCACAGAGTGGGAAAGAACATTCACCCAATACCCATCTGATAAGGGGTTAATATCTAGGATATATCAGGCACTGGTAGACCTTTACAAGAAGAAAACAACCAACCCCATCAAAAAATGGGGAGAAGAAATGAACAGAAACTTTGACAAGGAAGAAATTCGAATCACCAAAAGGCATATGAAAAAAGCTCATCATCACTAATCATCACTTGATCACTTGATATCCCGTTATTCATCGATTGCTTGAGCGGGCACCAGTAATGTTTCCATTTCACTCTCTCACGTGTCAGTGTAGCCCAATGGCATCTGCTTGCTCCAAGAATACAAAGAGCCTCAAACCATTCATTTAGGGTCTTGACGAAGAAGTCTGACCATCTTATAGGTGGGCAGCAACGTGATCTTTTGAAGTCCCGTGGGATCCAGTTGGTAATGGTTTTAGTCCAGCAGTGGCCTTAAGTCGCATTACATGTCTAGCCCATCTGATTTTCCATGCCTTGGCAAATGAGACAGTGTCCCTAACTCGATCATCATCAGAGATCGAAACTCCAGATTCCTTCTCTCACTTGAGTGAGGCGTGATATTCCAAGCATAGCTCTTTCGATTCCTCTTTGGGAGACCCAAATAGCATTCTCATTCTGCTTTCGTTAGGCCCAGGTCTCTGAGGCATATGTTAATGCAGGGAAAATGGTGGAGTTGAAGAGATGTGCCCAGAGTTGGAGTTTCTTTATCCTTTAGCTATTTCTTCGATGCTCTTGAAGGTGTTCCATGCCGCTCTCTTCCTTCTGTTCTTCCTCCAATAGAGCCTTGGAAGAACCCAAAGGAGGAGATGGAGCTGGGGTACCCCTTCCCCTCTCTGACACGTTCTGGAGTCCTGGTGGCCTACGAACTGCCCTCGAGGCTTAGCCATGATGCAGAGACTCAGAAGCATGGGGGCGAGCCGCCATCCAGCTCTCCCCTAGCTCAGCTGACCATAAGGATCCCAGGAGGCAAGATAGGTTTTGGGTGTTGGCCTATCACCTTTGTAGGGCCTCAGAAAGAGCCGGATGAGACTCCGCTCACCATAATAGCAGCCATTTTCGCTGTCCGAACGCCACAGCTCATCAGAACCCACACAAGAGAGATACTGATCTCAAGACCAGCTCAGAGCAGGTTTTGTCATAGGTGGAAATTATCACAAACATGTGGGAGTCATAGGCTAGGTAAGACAGAAAATGGAAGTGTGTTAACAATTGTCGAAAATACTAATACCAACCAAGAACTGAGCATTAAATACAAAGGCAAAAAGATACATATGACAACCTTTTAATGTATGTACTGTAATCCACAATCTGGAAGGGAAGGAAAAGAGAAAGAGAGAAAGAGGGAAAGAATAAAGAACCTGCCATGGAGGCAGGCTAGGGGAGGTGGGAGGAAATCGGGAATGTTGGTGGTGAGAAATGGGCACTGGTGGAGGAATGGGTGCTGGAACACTGTATGACCAAAACCCAAATATGAACATCTTTGTAATTGTATATCTCACGGAAATGTTACTGGCGCCCGCTCGAGCAAATCGATGAATAACGGGATTCAAATGATCAAGTGATCTCATGGTGGTATAATAAAATACTTTAAAAAATGACCAGCTCAGAGCAGCCGAGTTCAAGCCCATGTAGGTGGCTCTCAGAGGCAGAAGTCACCGGGCGTTCCTGGAGATGGAGCTGGGGTCCCCATTCCCTTCTCTGATCCATCCCAGAGGCCTGGTGGCCCCGCCCAAAAACTGCCTCAGGGCTCTCAGCCAGGATGCAGAGACTCAAAAGCATGGGGAGAGCTGCCATCTGGCTTTCCCTAGCTCAGCTGACCATGGGGCTCCCAGGGAGGCAAGATGGGTTTTGGGATTGGGCCCATCACCTCTGTAGGGCCTCGGAAGCAGCCGGATGAGACTCACTCACCATAATAGTCGCCATTTTCGTGGTCCAGACCTGGTACATCAAACTGTATCACTGTATCACTGTCTTCCCGTTCATCATCGATTTGCCCGAGCAGGCCCCAGTAACATCTCCTGTCTCATGCTAGTAGAGCCCAAGGCATCTACTTACTCCAGGAACATAAAGAGCCCCAATCCATTCCGGAATGAGGTCTATAATTGTTACTGGTATTTGGCATATATCATATACAACACGGGTAGCTTGCCAGGCTCTGCCGTGCAGGTAGCATACTCTTGTAGGCACCTCTAAGTCCAGCATTTATTGATGAACCGCGCAGCCGCAAGCGGCTGCGTGAGCCGGGCGCTGATAGGCTGGTCTGCTGGGTGGAGGTCTGATGAGAAAGAAGTCCGGATGTGGAAAATGGAGGCCCTCATGGAGTGGGGGGTCTTCTGGCTTGTTTCGAGGCTCTGCTGGGATAGTGGGCCAGGGCTAGAACCCACCATCCTCTCCCGGGGCGCCTCATGAGCGGCTGGTCACAGGGAGAGCCAATAGCAGCTCTGCCCCATGTCTGCAAGTCTCTGGACCGGCATACCTGAGCCGGATTTAAGAAAGACTGCTGCAGGGTGGAACTCGATGAGCCGGGCGCTGATAGGCTGGTCTGCTGGGTGGAGGTCTGACGAGAGAGATTCATTATATTGGATTACGGTGGTAAACATCAAACTAGTGGAACCAATCATGTTCTAGACTGTATTACAATCTACAATGTGTAAGATAGGGAAGCAAGGAGAGAGAAAGAGAGAGAGAGAGAGAGAGAGAGAGAGAAAGGAGATAAAGAACCTGCCATGGAGGTAGGCTGGGGAAAGGGGGAGGGAGGTGGGGACATTGGTGATGGGAGATGGGCAGGGGTGGAGGGATCAGTGTTGAAACACTGTAGAACCAAAATTCAAACATGAACATCTTGTAATTGTATACCTAACGGTGGTATAATAAAATATTTTTTAAATGAACCCAGAGGAACCCATACACCATGCTGGCAGCAATTTTCATCATCTGGGCTCCATAGCTCATCAGAGCTCCACCCAAGAGACTAAGCCAATCTCAAGCCTGGCTTGTCAGAGACCCACCCTACAGAGGCCAATGCTACAGAAACCCACCCTACAGAGACCCACCCTTCAGAGGAAAGTATAACAAACCCAGGCAGAGCTGCTATGAGCTCTCTCTGTTGCACTCCCTGCACTCCACTGACCACGAGGGGTCAGGGATAGAGAGCGACTTTCGGCCCGAACCCACCATCCCAATAGAGCCTCCGAAGAACCCAGAATAACCCACACACCATGCTGGCAGCAATTTTCATCATCCGGACTCCACAGCTCATCAGAGCTCCACCCAAGAGACTAAGCCAATCTCACTAATCATTAGAAAGATGCAAATCAAAACAACAACTTAGACATCATCTCACACCACAGAGACTGGCACATATCCAAAAGGGCAAGGACAACAAATGCTGGCGTGGATGCCGGGAGAAAGGGACTCTCATCCATTGTTGGTGGGAATGACGACAGGTACAGCCTTTATGGAAAACAATATGGACATTCCTCCAAAGACTAGATATTGAGCTCCCATTTGACCCAGCCATACCATTCCTGGGAATATACCCTGGGAAGCCCAAAACACACAGCAGCAACACCATCTGCACTTTCATCTTCATAGCAGCACTATTCACAATAGCCAGAACCTGGAAACAACCAGAGTGCCCAAGAACTGATTGGATAAGGAAACTTTAGTACATCTACACAATGGAATACTATGCAGCTGTTAGTAAAAATGAAGTTATGAAATTTGCCTATAAATGGATGGAAATGGAGAGGCTCATGTTGAGTGAGATTAGCCAGAAGGTAAAAGACAGATATAGAATGACTGCATTTATTTGCATGACATAAATATATATGTATACATATATATACATATACATATATATATGTATGTATGATACCAATATCCAAGTCAGGCAGAACATGGCTCAGGAGGTCTTGTCAACAGGTGGAATCTATCACAAACGTGTGGGAGTCAGAGGTTAGGTAAGAGAGAGAGAAGGGAACAGTGTGCTAATAATCATCGAAAATGATACCAGCCTAGAACTGAGCATTGAATATAGGCAAAGAGATACACATGACAACCTCTAAATGTATGTATTGCAATCCACAATGTGTAAGAGAAGGAAGAGGATGAGAGAAAGAGAGAGAGAAAGAGAGAGAAGAGATAAAGAACCTGCTATAGAGGCAGGCTAGGGGAGGGGGGGGAGGTTTGGGAACACTGGTAATGGGGAATAGGCAGTGGTAGGGGGAAGTGTGCTGGAACAATGTATGACCGAAACCCAAACATGAACATCTTTGTAATTGTATATCTCACGGTGGTATAATAGAATATTAAATAAACATAAAAATTATAAATATAGAAATTCATAATATAAAAATAAAAAATAATTGCTCCTGGGGGCCAAAGCAATAGAACAGTTGGTAGGAGTTTGCCTTGTACACAGCCCACCTGGGTTCTATCCCCAGCATCCTATATGGTCCCCTGAGCACCGCCAGGCGTAATTCCTGAGCAAAGAACTAGGAGTAACCCCTGAGCATCGCCGGATGTGACCCCCCAAAAAAGAAACAAACAAAAAACAATTACTCTTGGTGGTGCTCGGGGACCATATGGGATGCCAGGGATTGAACCCAGGTCATTTGCGTGCAAGGCAAATGCTCTACCCTCTGTGCTATCACTCTGGCTCCGGTGTCAGGTGTCTTTTAAAAGTTTTCTTTACAGCTTGGCTGTGGTAGCTCACCTGAGCTGGGACCAGCTACTTACTATTGCTGGTGTTTTCAGAGGAGGCTAATAAGAGACTACAAAACCCATGGCTGTGTCTTATGTTAATTCACTGATTTTTCTTTTGTAGTACTTGTTTGCTCTATTGCTCACATATTCCTGTGATGTGTTCATTTATGCATCATGGTGTTGTTTCTTTTGCTTCTGTGTTTTCAGTCACTGCTGAGATGATGATGTAATATTTCTCAACACTGGTATGATTACATTAGATTTGTGCTTCCATTCTGTACTAGTTCTGTACTGGTTGTGTGTTGCTATTAAAATTGTTGTCACTGATAATGAAGAAACTTGCTAAAACTGGTATCATAAGATACAGGTGAACATAGGTGCTCTCAATAATTTATTCCTTACATATTAAGATGCATTTGCAGAAATCATCTTTTATCTAGCAGGCTGTTGAAACCAAGGTTCAAGTCATAACTCTGTTTCATAAATACATTACCTCACATGCCCTGACATTGACTTAAATTGTGGTTTAACAAGCAGAGTTAAACATTTTCTTATATCCTCCTTATGACAAATTTTACTGTTCTTACACTTCAGTTATGTCTTTGATCATCTAGTCACACATGCAACAGTTTGTTTTATTCCAACTTCACTCTCAAACTCTTTTTCTTTCTTTTTGGGTCACACCCGGCGATGCTCAGGGGTTACTCCTGGCTCTGCACTCAGGAATTACTCCTGGCGGTGCTCGGGGACCATATGGGATGCTGGGGATCGAACCCAGGCCAGCATGGGCCGGCCGCGTGCAAGGCAAACGCCCTACCCGCTGGACTATCGCTCCCGCCCCTCACTCTCAAACTCTTACCTCATTTCCACCTCACTGGTCTCATCAAAGTATTCTGAAGCACTTACTGTGCATGTTTACGGTGGTGTGTCTTTCTGTGGGCTCTTGGTTGCATGTTACATGAGACATTCTTCAATAGTGTGCCTTATTATTGTTGTCCAGAATTTTTATTGCTGTTTTTTCCATTTAGATTATGTGGCATGTATGCAAAAGTTTTAATGGCTTGATTTCTGACAGACACACATAGAACATTACATGCTGTTGTGGTGCTTTTCCCACTGCAGTTACACAGTTCACTTCTATACAGAATCTTTGGATGTTCTACAGGATCAGAAAAATGGTTGCATCCTTGTCTCAGATACTGTTACTTCATTTTTGTCAGGTGCTGTGTTCCTGTATGTACATTCTTCTCCCACATTTTGTGTGATTTGCATCACTTGTCTTCCTGTTGTTCATCGATTTACTCTAGCAGGTGCCAGTAACATCTCCATTTGTCCCTGTCGTTCTAGTGTAGCCCAAGGCATCTGCTTGCTCCAGGAACAAGAAGAGCATCAAACCATTCATTCCGGTCATGGGAATGAGGTATATTATTGTTACTGTTTTTGGATTATTGAATACAACACGGGTAGCTTGCTAGGTGCTGCCGTGTGAGTGGGATACTCTCAGGTTTGTCACATGCTTGAATTTGATTCTAAGGATTAAGCTTGACTTGTGGGGTGCACTGGTAGCTTAAGACTTTTATCTCAGTAGGTAGGCTCTCAGTTCTTGCATTTACTGATGAACTGTGCAGCTACGGGAAGAGCTGATAGCAGCTCTGTCCCGTGTATATGTGTCTCTGGTTCCTCTGGCTTCTTCAGAGGCTCTATTGGGATGGCTTACCAGGGCCAGAATCTGCCCTTCCTCCTGGACACCTCATGATCAGCCAAGCAGGGAGAGCTGGTAGCAGCTTGCCCAGTGTATCTGTGTCTCTGGTTCACGGCCAACAACCCAGGAGCGGAGCAGTTTGTGGGCAGGTCCACCAGGCCTCTTGGATGGGACAGAGGTGAGGGAAAGATACCCCAGCTCCATCTCCACAGAAGTCCAGTGACTTTAGTGTGACACATGACTTTTGTGTGACACATATGAGATATTAATCATGATTTACTAGTCACAGATGCACGCACACACACATAGATACACAGAGCTTTGTTTATGCCTTCATTACTTGCATGTTTAGGCTGGCAGTAAGCCTACAGAGTTTGTCACTTGTGTATGACTGCCATTGCTTTATTTTCTGATTGTGAAGTGTCCTCTCAACAGACTCAGGCCTGCATGTTCATTCACGTGCCTGTGTAATCTCATCCATATGTGTACATATTCATTGAATTTTCTCTTTAATCATGCATTATGACAGTTACAAGCAAAAAAAAATGTACAGTAATCCAAATTTCCACCTGCTTTGTCTGTATATCATGCATGTGCAGACACATACATACATGCACACACATGCTGAGATCATGGCAATTTTTTGTTCATTAAACAGGAAATTTTTTGCTCAGCTAATCACGCACAGACATAGAAACACAGCACCTGCTTGAATTACTTTACTGTTCACCTGGGAATGCAAATTTGATTTACCCTCGGTTTGTCACATGCTTGAATTTGATTCTAAGGATTAAGCTTGACTTGTGGGGTGCACTGGTAGCTTAAGCTTTCACAGTCAGGTCTTCAGTGCACATTTTAATGGTTTCACACTAGTCAGACTTACAGCAGTTTGCACTATTTTCCAGGATGCTGCTGCCATGTGCTTCTGTTGGCTCACACTTTTATGTGACCCTGGACAGACTGTAACAGGTATCATGTTTTCAGCTTTGAAATATCCCTATTTTGAGGTTGGCATCATTAATATTTCATGACATGAATGTTAAATTTATAAAGACTTTATTCCCTGATCACACATGTATAGCATTAGTACTAGTTAGCCACAAAGGTGAAGCAGGCACATTTTAGGTATTGTTTCTCACACCAATTCTAAAAGCAAGGTCATGAAGTTCTGGTTGATGCAGTCGAAAGCATTCACCCGTCTTTGAATACTGCTATATGCCGGTGTGTGCATTCCTATAATTTTGTGTGCTGAGCACTATTACTTCTTCACTGCACAAAACATTGGGTTGCATCATTTCTCACATATTAACATGCATGCATCTGTTCTCCTGCACAATCTCAGCATGCAACTTCTTTTTGTCTTCTTTGCGAATCAAACATGTGCCATTGATGCTGCTTCTTTTATCTCATTATACTTACTCTAGTCAGATACATGTCTGTGTGTGTTAATTTTTGTGTCCTGCTTTTTCATCAAGTAAATGTCTTCTTTATGGTAACACAGTACTTTTTTGGTAACACAGTATTTTTATGAGTTTAACTTGCATGCTAACATTGCAACAAATATCAGCTCATAATTTCCCTCTCCTTTTTGTTTCATAGTTATGTGCACACATATAAACTCATAAACACACAAAGTCTTGCATATATTCCATTTCACTAAACAGATTTGATTGCTCAGATAATCATGCATGGTCATACTAACATATATGCACCTACTTGCTACTAACATATATGCACCTACTTGCTATTTTACTCATCACTTGGGTGTGCATATTTGATTTACTCTTCAGTATGTCACATGCTTGAATTTGATTCTCAGGACTGTATTTGATTTGTGGGGTGCACGACAGCTGAAATTTTCACAACCAGGCCTTGCTTCATTGCACATTCTACTGGTTTCAACATAGTCTGGCTTACAGCACTGCACTGCAGTTTTCACTGCAGTATCAGTAAACAGACACTACTGCACTTTTCCTCTTACTTAACACCTGCACATACAGAAAGGTGTATGTTTGTTGTTGTTTCACTGTTGTCAGCCTGTTGCTTCACTGAGTAAATATTTTGTAATATAGCACACATACAGCATTTTTTCCTAACCTTCCTCCTTCCCTCCCTTTCTCTCTCTCTCTCTTCTCTCATACACATCTTAAACTGCAACACTGGCATTCATAATACTTGTTCTCTACTTATACAAATGATAGTGCATCTTGCAATTTCCAGTATTCAGTAACTTTTATTTATATTCCCTACTTTGTGGCTTGGATTGATAGTGCAGCTTTTGGAGCACTTCCTTGGACATGGCCAGCTGGAGTTCAACCTGTGGCATCCCATATGAAATCATCACTACCAGGAGTTATCACTTAACTCCTGAGTTACATTACATTAATTCTCTCCTGCCACACTCTCATGACATAGCAACTTCTTTATGACTTTATTCCTTTCCTGTTTCAAATACAACTTAACACAGCGAGTAGTAAAACCTGCCTGAGTTTTACTGTCTATAGCCCCAGTAACATTCAAGAAATGACAAACTGATGGTTGCCTGGTCATGAGAGGCTACTCAGAGTACCTTCATATTCCTGTGATCACAGTTGTCACAGTTATAAATGTACACACAGGCACATTTTAATTTGTTTTTAAGCAGTATCTGAATTTCACTTCTTAGCTCATTTGTTGCATATGTCCAAAATGTGTTGGCATGATTGGTCATGACTTAATGCATTCCTTATGTGCTTTCAGTTTGAGTTTGATTTCCTGTTTTGCTGCACTGAAATACTACGTGCCTCTTTTTTTTTCACGGTCAAGGGAAGCAGTTCCCATTACATTAATTCTCTCCTGCCACACTCTCATGCCATAGCAACTTCTTTATGACTTTATTCCTTTCCTGTTTCAAATACAACAGTAATTTCTTCTCTTTTCATTAAGACCATTTACTTCCCTTTAAATATTTTACTTTTTGCTGCATCCTCTTCCAGGGCTGGGCATGAGCAAGGCTCTGTCTAGTCGGTTTCTGCATAGCAGATACTTTTTTGGGACACAGATGTGACTTCTCTTTCTGGTTAGGGATATGCTCTTTTCTATTCCTGGGTATGTTCATGATATATGCTGTGATTACAGCTGCAATTTATACAGAAAGGCTCCTCCGTGGTGACCATGTAAATGACAAGATTGAGTTATTTAATCCCCTTGAAGAAACAGCAGTGGAAGCCCCCCAAATGTATCTAATAAGATCTTTTATGGGAAATTGGCAAAGAATAAATGGGAGGCAAATCCTATGCCTGAGCCCACTTTACCCCCTTGGCCCAACACAGGGCATTGTAATACAAGGGATAAAAGAATGGCTGGAATAAACAATAGATGGTTAGGAGTCAATCTTTAATTTGGTTTGAAAAAATAAATAGGCAAGTTACATCCTGGTGTTTGTTAAGTAAGCCAGAAAGATTAACCTATCTATGACAGGAGCCCGCCACCCCAGCAGAGCCTTGCAACAAGCCAGGCGACCCCCTACTCCATGAGGGCCTCCATTTTCCACATTCGGACTTCCCTCTCCTCAGAACTCCACCCAGCAGACCAGCCTATCACAGCCTGGCTTGTGCAGCCACTTGCGGCAGTGTGGTTCATCAATAAATGCTGGACTTAGAGATGACTACAAGAGTATGCTACCTGCACGGCAGAGCCTGGCAAGCTACCCGTGTTGTATTTGATATGCCAAATACCAGTAATAATTATAGACCTCATTCTGGAATAGATTGAGGCTCTTTATGTTCCTGGAGCAAGCAGATGCCCTTGGGCTCTACTAGCATGAGACAGAACATATGGAGATGTTACTGGGGCCCGCTCGAGCAAATCGATGATGAACGGGAAGACAGTGATACAGTGATACAGTGAAGACAGTGAAATCGTGCTTTATAAAAACTTGTTTTCACAGGATTGGAAGATGTTGGTATGAAGTGAGAATGATCTGGATTAAGCATTAATTGCTTTGTACTCACATAACTGCTGTTCTTGCTAGAAATTAAGCTGTTAAACAAATCATCATAAGCAAAATGTGTTTCTATATTCTTTGAATAAAAGTTGTATGAGGTCAAACTGTCTGATGGAAAACACCACCTGAGGTTATTTTCCTGATGACTAAACCAGATAAGAAGATGAAAAAGCAAGAAGAGACATAAAAATGAAGAAAGCTTTCTTTATTAATAATTGTTTTTTAAAAAGTCACAAACATGTAATCTGCTTGCCAACAAGTATAAAGCTAGCCTGCTAACTTCAATAAAATCAGACCTCTGCATCACTTCTGTGTTTGCGTGCCTCAATCTTGGCTGACTCCTCTCCCACATCATCTCGATGACCCCTGACTCCAGTTAGGGATGGACTCTGGCCACTTAACCTCACAAATGCTCTGCAAGACATGAATCAGGGAGCTCTCTTCTGAACTACTTATGCTTGTATCCTTCCTCAACAACAGAAACATGCCACTGAGCTTCAAAGAGGCTGTCAACATGTGTATCACTGCCTTTATCACCATTCTTCATACACACCATGATATTTCCTACTCTGGCTTCCAGGACATATTTTACTCACTGTGTGGGCTCTTGTCACAGCACTCATTGTGTTTATCACATTGCGCATTGTCTTCTTATACAGTGCTCTCCTAATAAAAAGAGCATGCAAGTGTTACCTGTCAAGCCATGCAGTTGCCTGTCAGTATTGATTACCACTAGGTACAGTTATATATCCTTTTGGTGTGTCATACAGTGCCGGTAAGTGAGTCTCACTGGCATCAAATAGGTACCATTTGATTGCAGATAGATTACTTGCCACAAAGTGGTTGAGCGGTAAGTTTCATGCAGGTGACTGGGTGGTTGCGTGTTAAGGTAGATGGTTATGTAGGGAGGGGGCAGTAGGTGGTAGAGAGCTTATGGTTGGTGTATGAAGTAGGAATTTTAAAGTTTGTATGTATGGGCAGTAAGCAGTAGGACTATCCGGAGTGTGATTAGGGTTTTAGTGTTTGGATTAGGGGTTATGGTTAGAGTTAGCCTAGTATCAGGGAACTCAAGTCAGTGTGAACTCAGCCAAGTGTAGATTCGGGAGAGTAGGGACTCAGAACTTTGGTAAATGTGAGGACTTAGTTTACTGTTTACTGAGAAACACAGCCTCAGAATTGAGTACTCATTCTGGGTGATGGGGATTGGTTATTCAGGTTACAGAGGAGTCAGGTGATTTAATATTCAGGTAATTGAATTTTCAGGGATGATTTGGGACTCAGGGTTAGTTAGGGACTCAGGCAATTGGACCCCAGCACTGTTGGGGACTCAGCCAAGTGGTGATTCTGGTGACTGGTGAATGGGGACGCCCGGTAAGGACTCAGATGAATGCGGATGCAAGGAATGAGGACTTGGGTAAGGTGGGAATCAGGAAACTGGGGACTCGGGTGACTGGGAACTTGGACTCAAAGGTGATTAGAGACTTAAAAGAACTGGAGAGTGAGAGTTGAGTGTGGTCACAGGCAAGTGTGGATTCAGGAGAGTAGCTATTTCAGACTGGAGACTCTGGAGTGAGTGGAGACTCAAGAGGTTTGAAGACTTATGGATTCAGGAGAGTGAGGATTTCAGACTAGGGACTCAGAGGATTGAAGATTTATGGGTGAGAGGGGAAATATGGGACTCTGGTGTGAGTGGGGACTCAGGTGGCTGGGGACTCGGGTTAGTGGGGACTCAGGAAAGTGTGGATTCAGGAGATTGTAGAGTCAGGTGATTCTAGACTCAGTGGTGAGTGGGGACACACCACATCCATAGAATAAGGTTCAATGGATGTGTAGAGACAGGTTACTAGGGAGTCACGGGTGATTGGGGACTAATCTGAGGACTCACGTAACTGTAAAATCATGGTTTAGTGAGGACTAAGGTGAGTGGGGTCTCAACTGGGTAACTTGGGTGAGTGTATACTTAGGGGATCAAAGTCTTAGGAATTAGCAGGGACTAAGTGAGGTGGGACTAAGTATTCAGTGGGGATGCATGTGATAGGGACTCAGTGGTGAGTGGGGATCAGGTAACCGGGTCTTGGTGAGTGGGACTCTGGTTACTGAGGTTCCATGGATGTGTGGAACTGAGGTAACTGAGGACCTAGGGGTGAGTGATGACTCAGCAAAGTGGACCTGTGTATGGATTCAGGAAAATCATCACACAGGGTGAGTGGGGAGTCAGGAAAATGGGTTTTCAGGGATTGGGACTCATTGGAGATTGGGGACTTAGGTAACTGGTTACTCAGGAATGATTGGGACTTAGGTGTTACCTAACTAGGGACTCAGGTGATTTGGAACTCAAGTAACTGGGGACTCGTCCAAGTGCTGACTCCAGGAAGTGGGGGCTCGGTTGTGAGTGGGGAATTGGAGTGAGTGGGAATACAGTGGATGGGGACTTGGGTGAGTGGGAATCAGATAACTGGAGACTCGGGTAATTGGGGACTCAGCTGTGTGTGAACTCAGGGAAATGTGGACTGAGTGTGAAGTCAGGTGATTAAGGACATGCCTGGGTGAGAACTCAATTAACTGGGCTTTCAGGGGTGAGGGGGCACTTAGTTAACTAAATATTGGGGGGATGAGTGGATACTCAGGTAACTGGCAACTTGGGTGCTTAGGGGTTCAGAGGAGAGTAGGAATTTATAGGATTCAAGATTTGGGGGTGAGGGGCCAGAGCTATAGCACAGTGGGTAGGACATTTGCCTTGCATGCAGCCGACTCAGTTTTGATCCCCAGCATCCCATATGGTCCCCAAGAACCGCCAGGAGTAATTTCTGAGTGCAGAGCCAGGAATAACCCCTGAGTATTGCTGGGTGTGACCCAAAAAGCAAAAAAAAATTTTTTGGGTGAGTGGGAACTCAAGTGAATTGGGACTAAGGAGCAATTGTGGACTTAAGTAACTAGTATCTCAAGAAACCACATGTGAGTATGTATCAGCCAAGAGGTGACTCTGGCGAGTAGCATTCAGCAGTATTAGGGGGCTCATGATACTGGGACTTAAGTGAATGGGGACTTAGGTGAGTGTTGCCTCAGTCAAGTGTGGATTCAGTTGAGTGGGGACTCAGGTGATTAGGGATTTGACTGTTGGGGACTTGGGGTGATTGGGGACTCAAGTTAACTGGGGGCTCAAGGGTAAGTTGGGTATCAGGCGAGTGTATACTGTATTAAGTGTAGGTTCAGCAGAGTGGAGTCAGGTGAAACAGTACTCAGGTGAGTGGGGACACAGCATGAATGGGGATAGTTTTAAGTGGGGACATAGCACAAATGGGGGATACAATTGTGAGTGGGGACACAGATGTCTAGGGACTGAGGCTGTTGGTTACCTGGGTAACAGGACAGAGTGGAGACTAGTGCGACTGTGGATTCAGAGGTTGGGGGGCTCAGTGTTGAGTGACTAGGCAACTAGGCTCTCATGGGTGATTGGGGATGGAGGCAATGAACACTCAGGGGTAATAGTTCTCAGATAATTGGGGGCTTAGGTAACTTCGGGACCAGCCATGGTTGGAGACTCAGGTAATTGGGGACTCACGTGAGTGGGGACTCAGGCAGATGTGGATTCAGGACTGTGTGGTCAGGTGATTCAGTGTTCAGGGGTGAGTGGAGACAGAATTGGGGACTAAGGTGAGTGGAGATACAGGGAATGAAATCTCTGGGTGAGTGGGACTCAGTCAACTGGGGATTCAGCGATGACTGGGGACTCAGGTATCTATGGACTTGGGGGAGAGTGCGGACTTAGGCGTGTGTGGATTCAGGAGAGTGGAGACAGGAATGAAGACTTAAGCTTGATTGTGGACCTAAGTGATTTGGAAAGCCTTAGGGGTGAATGGGAAAAAGGGAACTGGGACTTAGGGGTAAGTGGAGACTCAAGGGATTGTGGACTAGTGACAACTGGGAACTCAAGGCTGAGTGCAGAAACCAGGGGTGAGGGAGGACTCAGCCAACTGGTCTGGCAAGTGGAGACTCAGTAGTGAGTGGAATACAAGACAACGAAGGAATACAGAAGGGGACTCAGGAGTGGAGCCTCAGGTATCTGGGAACTCTGTTGTTCAGGGACTTGAGTGCACAACTGAAGAAAATGGGAATTGGTGACTAGGGAATAGGAATTTTGGTATTCAGGGGTGAGTGAGGACTTGGTATCTCAGGAATTGGTGGTAATTTGGGAAAGAAAATTTAGCCAGGAATTAGGTTTATAGACACGGTAAAGGCGTTAGTGTTAAGGTTAGCACTAGGGCTTAGGGTTAGGTAGTTAGGGGTATGGGTAGGTTTAGTGGTAGTTAGGGTAGGGGTACAGGTTGGAGTTGGGGATTAGAGTTGGGACAGGATTAGGGGTATAGTTGGTTTAGGGTTAGGGATGTTTCAGGTGAGAATTAAGTTAGCATTTTGAGGTAAGTGCTTGTGCTAGACAAGGTTAGTGTTAAGATTGGGCTGGCTTAGGATGAGGGGTTGGGTTAAGGGTTAGAGCTAGGGTTTACTGTACCATTGTTAGTGGTTAAAGAGGATTCGGAGAGGTTAGGGGCTAGGTTTTTGGTTTGGGGTGAAGGTGTTAGGGGTATGGTTTGGATTAGCTTTTGCGGTTAATCATCAGAGTGTGGGACTCGGGTAAATGTTGCCCCTGTGGGTGGGGTCCACATGGCAAGTCTTTGGGAGGTGAAGCACAGAGGCTGGTAAATGGGGGAGGATACCCATGGGAGAAAGTTCAGGGTGTTTGGTGGGAGGTACAGCAAAGTGTTGGGGCCTCACAGTGTGGGGGGGCTGTTGGGAGGTGAGGCTAATGGGGCTAGTTCTCTGGGTTGAGGCCAAGAAGGTGGGTCTCCATGTGACACCATTGCAATTCTGACAATTATTTCCAATTTTCTCACCACACATAAGTCTGCCTCTAAGCAGGTCCTCAATAATTTATTTTATATTGCTTGTTATAGCTAATTGGCTAAAAATGGCCAAGAAATGTTTCATTACAAGAAACAATGGGGATTATTCAATCTCACCATGGAGCAATTGGGCCATTAAGTCCTTTGTAGAATACATTATTGACCCATTTTGGTGAGAGACCTGGGTCTGAGTACATGGTCAGAGTTCTGGCCATGAGCCAGAGGTCTGGGGAATCCCATTAGAAAAGACTTTTGGAACTGAGCTGACCTTGTGGTTTGTCCATCTGATGCAGGTCCTTGAGATAGTTGGGGACCCCCACGACTCCCTGACAAGAGTATTCAGGAATATTCAAAGTTATTCCAGGTTCAGTACTTGAGGTCAATCCCAGTGACTGTGGGATTGAACCTGGGCCTCCTGGATGAAAAGCCTGAACTATAGTTTATCGAGCATTCTCTTATGCCAGGATTGGTTTTTTATTAAAAATTCTCAAGATGGGGCCGGAGCAATAGCCCAGCGGGTAGGGCGTTTGCCTTGCAGCCGGCCCACGCCGGCCCGGGTTCAATCCCTGGCATCCCATATGGTCCCCCGAGCACCGCCAGGAGTAATTCCTGAGTGCAGAGCCAGGAGTAACCCCTGAGCACTGCCGGATATGACCCAAAAAAAAAAATTCTCAAGTACAGTTGGAGAGATAAATAGCTAATTGAGAGCTCTGCATGAAGGAAGTCCAGATTCAATCACCAGGTTCAATTTCCAAGCACCAGAGCCAGGAACAGCCTCAGACCACCGCCAGATGTTGCACCAATGCCAAAATAAATAAAAATTATTGTTACATTGTTAGACAGAACTTGACTGTACACAAGTTTCAGACGTTGTACAAATGTGGTCCCAAGCTCCAGAAATTCCAAAGATTGTAATTGAGTGCTAAAGTTGGCATTATATATTCAGGTGGCACCTTTGGGGAATTGTCATGACCACCTGAGCTTCCAGAATAGGAAGGTGGAGGGAGAAAGCCCATCCCCAACTCAATGAATGCTGGTTAGTCACCAAACTCACATACCTGAGAATTTCAAACAATTAATTCATTGATGGGGCTCATCTGAGCAGTAGTGTCAGGCCTTGAACATGGCAGCAAATGTAGAGAGTGGTTTTTTGGCTGCGTGGGCTCTGTTGGTACAGACCAGACCCAAACCTATCTTCCTCTGAGTTCCTTAGTGTCAGCCTGGGGAGGGGGAGGATCAGGAGCATGTCTGTCATTTGTTGCTCTTTCAAGGTTTATCTTCATTTACTTACTTGCTTTTTGGGTCACACCTGGCAATGCTTAGGAGTTATTCCTGGCTCTACACACAGGAATTAGTTTTGGTGGTGCTCAGGGGACCATGTGGGTGCTGGGGATTGTACCTGGGTCAGCTGCATGCAAGGCAAATGCCCTACCTGCTGGTATTGTTCCAGCCCCCTCTTTTGAGTTTTGCATGAGTCTCTGGATTGTGGTCAGTAGATGAGATTTCTTTGGTACCTGAAGCAATTCATGGATGAACCGCTGGGCCTTCTGGAAGAACAGGGAGATGGAAAGGAGCCTATCCCCAACTCCATGAAAGCCTGGAGATTTAGTTGCCAAGCCCACGCCCTAAGAATTTCAAGGGATTCATTCATGGATGGGGCTCATCGAGCAGTGGTGCCAGGCTTTGAACATGGCAGCAAGTATGGAGTGTGGTTTTTGAGCTGCATGGGCTCTGTTAGGACAGGCCAGAACCAAATCCATCGCCCTCAGAGTGCCTTAGTGTCAGTCTGGGGGGAAAGGATCAGGAGCAGTTCTGCCATTTGCTGCTCTCTTTAGAGTTTACATGAGTCTCTGGATTGTGTCCAGGGGTTGAGATTTCTTTGGTGCCTGAAACAATTCATGAGTGAACCACTGGGCCTTCTGGAAGAATAGGGAGATGGAAAAGAGCCCATGCCCGACTCCATGAAAGCCTGAAGATTTAGTGTCGCCAAACCAGCATACCTGAGTTTTTCAAAGGATTAATTCATAGGTGGGATTCATCCAAGCACTGGAGCATGACTTGAATATGGTGGCAATTGTAAGTGTTGAGGTTTAATGGATGCTGGGGCCTCTAGTGGCCCGGACAGACCAAACCCGTCCCCCTCCGTATGCCTCATGAACAACTTTGTAACTGTGTATCTCACTGTGATCCAATTTAAAAACAGATTTGTAGATTTAAAAAATTCAATTAAAGGGGCCGGAGCGATAGCCCAGCGGGTAGGGCATTTGCCTTGCATGCGGCCGGCCTCTGCCGGCCTGGGTTCGATCCCGGCATCCCATATGGTCCCCCGAGCACCGCCAGGAGTGATTCCTGAGTGCAGAGCCAGGAGTAGCCCCTGAGCGTTGCCGGGTGTGACCCAAAAAAGGCAAAAAAAAAAAATAAAAATAAAAATAAAAATTCAATTAAAAATACTTCAAAAAATCTAAATAAGATCACCAGAAACACTGAAGAGACTGGCCATATGTACAGCTGTGCCTGCTCCTACCCACATGGAGCAGCCCATCGAGCAATTAAAGGGGGAAACTGGCTCAGTCCCTGGCTGGGTCCAGCACAGCTCTTAGGGCCAGCAGATATGTGGGATGCTGTGGCTGCAACAGCCGAGCTTGGAGCCCCTCCCTCATCCCTCCACCTCCAGTGATCCAGCAGGCGTGGCTACAAGCCCCGTGCCATCACCAGAAACACCAAAGAGACTGGCAGACACACAGCTGCACCAGGCTTAGATAATAAGTTTAGGGCCAAGTCCTTCCCAGGATCTTGCCAATATATACATTGTAATGATCACTGTAGTTGCAACAAACTGGGGGGGGGGGGTGGGGGGCGGGCTGATGTGGAATGGGGAGTGGATGGTGGGCTTTGGCCTATGGTGGTCGTAGGGGTACATTGGTGGTGGGAATGGGGCACTAGTGGAGGGTTGGGTGCTGAAACACTGCATAACTGAGACCCAATAATGCACATCTTTGTAATTGTATATCTCATGGTGGTATAATACAAAAAATAAATCTAAATAAGGAATATAAGATGAAACTTATAATACTTTTGTAAAGTTAATTTTCTTGATCCTGTAAGAAAAGGTCAACTTATACATATTTTGGGCAAGATAAATATCTGAGTAGTGGTTTCTCTTCCAGGCTCTATTAAAACTTCTCCAACATATATTTAGATTTGATTTTAAACAGTTTTCACATACCTTCACATACCTTGTCTATAAATGTTCACAGTACTAAATATGGCAACTCACCACAACAAATTTATTTTGCATAATTCCATAAAAGTCCTTCATCCATTAGGAGAGCTTCTCTCCTCTGTGCACAGATTTAAGGCTGTAAATCTGGTTAAAAGCTTCATACATTGTTTTCATAACATGAATGACAAATAAAGGCTTTACCTTTCTTTTCATTTGTAAGGTTTCTGACCAAAATGAATTTTCTGATGTTGTTTCAGATTTGAGTGTACAATGAAGGCTTTACAACATTCTTCACAATTGTAAGGCTTCCTGTATAAATGAATTCTGTGGTACTCAGTCAGATTTAAATGCTATTAGAAGGCCTTCCCACACTATTCACTTTTGTAAGGTTTCTCTTCAGAATGAATCCTCTGATGTTGAGGATTCATTGGATCCTCGACATGAAGGATCATTAAAGGTCCTGCCACATTCTTCACATTAGTAAGGTTTCTCTCCAGAATGAATCCTCTGATGTATAGTTTATTAAAGGCCTTGCCACATTCTTCACATTTGTAAGGTTTCTACCCAGAATGAATTCTCTTGTTTATTACTCAGATTTGAATGCTGAAAGTTTTCCCACACTCTTCACACTTGTAAGGTTTCTCCCCCTGAATGAATTCTCCAATGCGAGGTCAGCTCTGAAGGGCGCTTAAACTCTTTGCCACATTTTTCACATGCATAACGTTTCTCCCCAGAATGAATTCTATGATGCCTAGCCAGCTCTGAGGTCCTTATAAAGGCTTTGCCACAATTTTCACATTTGTAAGGTTTCACCCCAGAATGAATTCTATGATGCCTAATCAGGTCTGTAGTCCTTTTAAAGGCATTTCCACAAACTTCACATTTGTAAGGTTTCTCCCCAGAATGAACTTTCTGATGCAGAGTCAATTCTGAAGTGCTTTTAAAGGCTTTCCCACAATCTTTACATTTGTAAGGTTTCTCCCCGAATGAATTCTCTGGTGTATATTCAGGCTTGAATGTTGAGAGAAGGTTTTCCCACACTCTTCACATTTGTAAGGTTTCTTCCCAGAATGAATTCTCTGATGCGTAATCAGATATGAAGTTCTTATAAAGGCTTTGCCACAATTTTCACATTTGTAAGGTTTCACCCCAGAATGAATTCTATGATGCCTAATCAGGTCTGTAGTCCTTTTAAAAGCATTTCCACAAACTTCACATTTGTAAGGTTTCTCCCCAGAATGAATTTTCTGATGCAGAGTCAATTCTGAAGTGCTTTTAAAGGCTTTCCCACAATCTTTACATTTGTAAGGTTTCTCCCGGAATGAATTCTCTGGTGTATATTCAGGCTTGAATGTTGAGAGAAGGCTTTCCCACACTCTTCACATGTGTAAGGTTTCTCCCCAGAATGAACTCTCTGATGCATAGTCAGGTCTGAAGGGAATTTAAAGGCTTTCCCACACTCTTCACATTTGTAAGGTTTCTCCCCAGAATGAGTTCTCTGATGCTTAGTTAGCTCTGAAGTGCTTGTAAGGGCTTTGCCACAATTTTCACATGTGTAAGGTTTTTCCCTAGAATGAATTTTCTGATGCCTAGTCAGCTCTAATGTGCTTTTTAAAGGCTTTTCCACAGTCTTCACATTTGTAAGGTTTCTCCCCAGAATGAATTCTCTGATGCAGAGTCAGATATGAAGTGCTTGTAAAGGCTTTGCCACACTCTTCACATGTGAAAGGTTTCTCCCGGAATGAATTATCTTATGCTTCTTTAGCTCTGAAGGACGTTTAAAGGCGTTCCCACACTCTTCACATTTGTAAGGTCTCTTCTCAGAATGAATTCTCTGATGATTAGTTAGCACTGAAGTGTTTGTAAAGGCTTTGCCACAATCTTCACATGTGTAAAGTTTCTTCACAGAATGAATTCTCAGATGGCTAGTCAGCTCTGAGATGCTTTTAAAGGCTTTGCCACAAATTTCACATTTGTAAGGTTTCTCCCAGAATGAATTCTCTGATGAATAGTCAGGTCTGAAGCGCGTTTAAAGGCTTTCCCACACTCTTCACATTTGTAAGGTTTCTCCCCAGAATGAATAATCTGATGCCTATTCAGCTCTGAAGTGCTTTTAAAGGATTTGCTACATTCTTCACATGTGTAAGGTTTCTCCTCAGAATGTCTACTGTGATGCCTAATCAGTTCTGAAGTACTTTTAAAGGCTTTGTCACACTCTTCACATTTGTAAGGTTTCTCCCCAGAATGAATTCTCTGATGCACAGTCAGCTCTGAAGGGCGTTTAAAGGCTTTCCCGCACTCTTCACATTTGTAAGGTTTCTCCCCAGAGTGAATTTTCTGATTCTTAGTGAGCTTTAAAAGGGCATTTAAAGGCTTTCCCACTCTCTCCACATTTGTAAGGTTTCTCCCCAAAATGAATTCTCTGGTGCTGAGTGAGATGTGAATGCCAATGAAAAGGTTTGCCACATTCTTTAGTTTTGTAACACTTCTCTCCAGTGTGTTTAAAAGATTTGTGAGGGTTTTTGCTCACAGAAACACATGTCTCTAGAGAAACAACTGCACTTACATCAGGTTCTTTCCTAGATGAATTACATACTAAATCATTTTTGTTGGTAACCGTCCCAATTTTGTCATGTCCATCATAACATCTGATTTGCCATTCACTCCCCACTTCATATTTCCAATGTTTCAATAAGGGTAAGCTTTTAGGACTGCAGCTCCCAAATCTTCTCAATAGCCGTCTTGGGAGTGAACCGTCTATGTCTGACAAGCTCTGTGTGTTGTAAGAAATAGCTATGGAAACAAACAAACAAACAAACAAACAAAAAAAACGCATCAAATTGTGTCACAACACTATAGCTTCATAATTTGTGAAATCCCATATGTAAAGTAATTTCTGGAGCAGAAGTGACAGTACAATGGGGAGGGCCTTCCATGTTTACAGCCAAGCAGGGTTCAATCACCAGTACCACATACAATCCCAGAAGTCCATTAGTAGTGATCCATGAGGTAAACGCTGAGAAGAGTCAGCCGTGGCCCAAAATTAAAATTAAAAAAAGAAGAAAGAGGGGGAGCAGGGAGAGGGGATGAAAAAAAGAGTAGGAAAAGAGGTAGAAGAGGTTGTCGGGGAACGCCGGAGGGGTTGGGGTCCCCGACAGTGTCAGGACAGAGGTTGTCTTCTACCTCCGAGGATGCCGGGAGAACAGATGAAAACTCACGAGTCCGGTGCAGTTCCAAAAATGGCTTTTAATAGTACAAAAGCTCTTCCACAGCACTCCAATATAATGAACAAACTTTAGCTCTGGTCCGAACTTAGACCGTACAAAGGAGCCTAAGTCTCCTACCAAAGAGAGAGGATCTCACCCGAGCTGAGTCCTACCCAGAAGAAGTAAAAGGCCAAAGAGCAAAAAGCCAAAAGCCAAAAGCCGCAAGGCTGAGGAGCCAAAAGCTGCAAGCTAAAAAGGCCCAAAAGGCAAAAGTCAGCCCCTTATATACACCAAAGTAATCCAATCAGGAGGGTCATGTCAACAAAGAACTCTAAACAGAGTGTAGTGCCACACCCTATTGCAGGTATAAACAAAGGTTATGCCAAGGTCTAATCCTTTCTACTGAGATTATCTCTTATGTAAAACACTGGAGAGAGGGGCTGATATAAAGTAATACATCTTAACTTCATGAGCTTCATGTAATCTAGATGGTACCCACAAGGTCCTTCTTATTATTATCTGCACCAGGGTGATTCTGAGTATTTTGTTCTCGTGTACTGAAAGGGTCACTCTCGCCTGCTTAGAGCAAACTAGTATGATCCTTCCTATAGTCTTCCTATAGTCTCAGCGTAGCCAGGGTGGTAGTCTCCTGGTAAATTCTAACTGTCCCACGCTGGGTGCAGTGGGTATAAAGAGGAGCTGCGCCCAATCTAGAAAACATAGAAGTCTTAGTAGATGTATAAGTCAGGAGTTATTCAATCAAGGTGACTTCTGTAAGTGCCACACCCTCTAGCAGTGTTTACATAGAAAAGAAGTCTCATTAGAATGAACCTTGACTTAAGTAGATTAAGCTGGGAGTGGGCAAAACAACAAAACTCCCAGAAGAGCTAAACCTGTCCTCCCACAGAGGTGGTAGAGGACTTTGGATAAGAGGTTCTGAGCAACAACTTTCAAGGAATAAGTGACTATTACATTAAAGAAAACAAAAAAATTTAACCAAAAGAAAACGATTCTTCAAGACTATTCTTTGAAAGATATAGGAGGCTAGAAATACTTAAAGGGATAAGGCACATGCTTTGTGGCAGATCCCAGTTGGACCCTGGCATCAGCAAGTGACCCTAGGAGGAGTCCAAAAACCACCAAATGGCTTGGCTGGCTAATTCCCAGCACCAAAGGGCTGTTGTAGCACCGCATACTAGGACTTTCACATTGTACTGGCCCAGAAAAAAAACCTCAATGTCCATTTTTGCATTGGACAATGCAAAAAAAGATACAGAGGTGGAGAAATATTCAACTCCTTTACCCCTTAAGATATGGCAGTATAAAGTTTTAAAAGTTCTACTACTACATCAGGAGAGCCAGTACTACAAGCAAGGTGTTTGCCTGAAGTAGCCAACTACAACTTGATCCCCAGCATCCCATATGGTCCTCCAATGTCACCAGGAGTGATCCCTGAGCACAGAGTCAGGTGTTTAAGTTCTGAGCACTGCCAGATGTGGCCCACAATGCAAAAAATATATACTGCTAGTACATATATATCACATGATTTTTGTTGGATGACAGGCTTACCTTGCTTGGGAGCTTTGCTATTTACATGTTCTTAAGCCAAGGTTCATTCTAATGAGATCTCTCATTTATGTAAACACTGAGGGAGGGTGTGGCAGTTACAGAGTCACCTTGACTCTGAATATCTTCTGACTTAATATACATTTACTAAGAATTCTATGTTATCGGCCTCAGACGCGCTGGGGAGCTGGAACTTGGCTCTCCCCAGGCTCAGCTGACCATGGGTCCCCCAGGAGGACAGATGGGTTTTGGGAGTGGGCCCATCACCTCTTGGGGGTCCCAGTAGCAGCCGGATGAGACTTGCCCACCACATTAGCTGCCATATTCGCTGTCTGGATGCTGACCACGAGGCCCCTAAGTTGCGCGGCCCACGCAGTCCATCCAAGTGCCAAGGATTAGTCCTTGGCATAATGCAGTACATTCTATGTAGAACGCAGTCATTCTACGATGTGCAGGAAAGGTAGGTGGGAGGGAGAGACAGAGAGGTGAGAAAAGACATACAGAACCTGCCAAGCAGTTGAGGTGTGGGAGGGGAGGGAGGTGGGGACATTGGCGATGAGAGATGGGTTTGGGTGGAGGGATGGGTGTTGGAACACTGTAGACCCAAAACTCGACATGAGGCATCTTGCAATTGTATGTCTAAAAGTGGTGTAATAAAATTTGAAGAAAAGAAAAAAAAAAGAATTCTATGTTATCTAGATTGGGCACAGCTCCTCTTTATACCCACTGCACTCAGCGTGGGACAGTTAGAATTTATTTACCAGGAGACTACCACCCTGGCTACCTTAAGACTATCGCTTAAGATTATAGGAAGGATCATACTATTTGCCCTCTTGCAGGTGAGTGTGACCCTTTCAGTATACAGAGATAGAGATACTCAGAATCACTCTGGTGCAGATAATAAATAAGAACATTGTGGATACCATCTAGATTACATGAAGCCCATAATTAAGATGTATTACTTTATACCAGCCCACCTCCTCTCTCTCCAGTGTTTTATATAAGAGATAATCTCGAAAAGAGGATTAGTCCTTGGCATAATCCTTTGTTTATACCTATAACAGGGTGTGGCACCACCTTCTATACTCTTCTATCTTGAAGCTGTTTAATGTTCTTTTTTCTTTTTTGGGGGGGGTCACACTTGGTAATGCTCAGGGGTTACTCCCTGGCTCTTCACTCAGAAATTACTCCTGGCGGTGCTCAGGGGACCATATGGGATGCCGGGGATCAAACCCCAGTCGGCCACGTGCAAGGCAAACGCCCCTACCTGCTGTGCTATCGCTCCAGCCCCCTAGGGTTCTCTGTTGACAGGACCCTGTCAATAGTTAGGATTACTTTGGTGTATATAAGAGGACTGACTTGAGGCACTTCGCCCCCTTTTGGGTAGGTCTCGTCTCTGGTAGGACTCTCTTTAGTGGGACTTCTTTCTGGTAGAATCCTCTTTGGTGGGAAACTTGGCTTTCCTGTATAATCTAAGTTCTGACCAGAGCTAAGGTCTTCCATTATACTGGATTGTAGTGTAGAGCTTTTGTACTATTAAAAGCCTTTTTGGAACTGCACCGACTCATGAGTTTTCACCGTTCTTCGCGATCTTGGAGGTAGAAGAGAACTTCTGTCCTGGTACTTTTGGGGACCCCAGCGGCTCCCCAACAGATTTTTAAGTCACACAGATTGTATTTTTCTCATTTAATGAGATGCTTTATATCATTATGAAACCACTAAACTTGCACTGTGGAGTCTCCATAGAATTGGGTCTAGGGGTATAGTACGGAGGCTAAAGAGCTACCCTGCACATGGTCAATCAAGGTCCAGACATCCAAGCATTCACCTACCCACCTCAGCACCACACACAATCCCAAACAGTGCCAGGAGTGATTGCTGAGCAGAATCAGAAGGAAGCCCTGGAGCACAGCAGGAATGATCCCACCTCCCCTAAATAAAATATCACTATCACTATCTTCCCGTTAATCATCTATTTGCTAGAGCGGGCACCAGTAATATCTCCATATGTCCTGCCTCATGCTAGTAGAATCCAAAGGCATCTGCTTGCTCCAGGAACATAAAGAACCTCAAACCATCATATTAGGTCACGGGAATGACCTAAGATAAATGTTACTGGTATTTGGCATATCAAATACTACACGAGCAGCTTGCCAGGTTTGCCATGCGGGTGGCATACTCTTGTAGTCACCTCTAAATAAAGCATTTATTGATGAATCGCGTGGCCGCTAGCGGCCGGTAATCATCTATTTGCTAGAGCTAATAGATGCTCGCTAGTGGCTGGCGCGAGCCGGGCTGTGATAGTCTGGTCTGCTGGGTGGAGTTGTGACGAGAGGGAAGTCTGGATGTGGAAAATGGCAGTTCCCATGGAGTAGGGAGGGTGGTCTGGCTTGTTGTGAGGCTCTGCTGGGGTGGCAGGCCAGGGCTAGAACCCGCCATGCCTCCTGGGTGCCTCACGAGCAGCTGGGCACAGGGAGAGCAAGTAGCAGCTCTGCCCCATGTCTGAGAGTCTCTGGTTCTCATAAATAAAATAAATGAATGAAATCAATTAAAATTAAGTTCACAAAGAATGCTCACTTCAGCAGCACATATACTAAAACTGGAAAGATAAAGAGATTAGCATGGCCCCTAAGCAACAATGACACTAAAATTCATGAAGTGTTCCATATTTTTACCCCAGATACAGAATCTGTATTGTTCTTACTGAAACACAGCATGGAATTAACATTAAATAAAACAAACCTAAACTTAAAAATATGAAATTCGGGCTGGAGCGATAGCCCAGCAGGTAGGGCATTTGCCTTGTATGCAGCCGGCCTGTGCCGACCTGGGTTCGATCCCCGAATCCCATACGTTCCCCGAGCACCGCCAGGAGTGATTCCTGAGTGCAGAGCCAGGAGTAACCCCTGAGCATCGCCGGGTGTGACCCAAAAAAAAAAATATGAAATTCTATTGCACCTCCATCCTTCTTCCTTCTAAAATAAAATCTTTGGTCAAAAAAGTAACTACATATATGAATAAATAAAATAAAATAAATAATGTCCACAAAGAACTAGAAATCCTATGGCAATAAATACAGGAATTGACCTCCAGTGTTTAGGGATTTCTACATCAAGTCTTTTTGATGTAGAAATTATTCTCTTTACATCTTCTGAGGTGGTGCGTGACCAGAACTAGAAATATCTTAATGTACAATTTCATTAGAATGTATACACCTACTTGGGCGTTAAAGGCAATGTGGAGCAGACAGATCACGGAGAACAAGAGTGCAAGAGAGAACTTTGATTCCTCACTGTGATGCAATAGAAGGTCACCAGAACAAGAGAATCCGTAATGGATGGGAAGGGAAGAGAGGGCTGCTCAGAAACTCCTACAGCAGCAATATCAATTTAGGAGGAAACTATGAACTTCACAAAAAAAAAAAAAACCTCCACTGAAGCACAACTTCTGAACTGTACTTCAAAGGTCTGCTTTTCTATTGAATTTTGCATCTCTCACGTGGTACTTAATATAGTTACACCTACCTGGGTGTCTGGCCATCTTCTTTCTCTTAACAGTCCAGGGCTCCTGATTTTGTTCCAGTAAGATGATAAGATATGGCTTAGATACAGTGAGACCTGGTTATTAGAAAAGGGAATATTGTAGTTATTTGCTTTTCCTCTATTTTGAGGGTTCTGGGGTGACATCTTGCAGTGCTGGTCCTCAGTCTGATAACCATGTTTTTCTGGTAATGAAATTTAGGTCAGCCAAATGCATGGGAGGCACTTAATCTCTGTACTATTGCTCTGACCCCAAGAAAAGGGAATTACTTTACTCAGAACTTCTCAAATTTCCAACATAGGTGCCAGAATAGGAGAAAATAGGGTATATTTTAGAAACATATATACCAAGATGCACTTTTTCTGAGTACACCATTACTATACTTCTGAGTATTTACAATTATGAGTCCTGCATTTCAAATGCAAGTATGATTGGATCAAAAGAAGAATTGAAATATGGATTTGAAATGTGGGAGTTCCATGCTCACATATTTCTAAAATCACCACTATGGGAAAAGTTAAATTCATGATAGCAACATTAGAAAACTTTCTCTTCTATATCAGCAACCTATGAATCTTTTACTGTAAAGCCAGAATCTAATCTAATATATAAAGCAGCACCCTGACACTGTCCATAGATTCAGAGTAGTAAAAGAGTAGAATTACGGAATCTGGAAGAAAGTTTTCCTCACCCAAGGAAATCAGGTGTCCATAGTTCTCTAACATTACATCCCGGTACAAATCCTGCTGGGACTGGTCCAGGCATTTCCACTCCTCCACAGAGAACTCTATGGCCACATCTCTGAATGTCAATGGTTTCTAAAATTTAAAAGAATCATTTATCAGGTTTCTAGCATGGGAGCTCCATGGGCATGCTTTGATGCCTGAGATCACAGGCTCTACTCCAGCTCTGGGATAGTTTCCTCAGCCACTGCCCAATACTGCAGCTGTGGTAACCTTCCGGCTATCAGACACTTATGATCCAACACTCTAGGGGGTATGTCTGGGCTCAAAATGGAGATAGGTCCTGAGTTTGTGTGACCAGACATTACCGGCAGCTGATCTGGTCTGTTGAAAACTGGGACACCTATACCCCCAGTACCCACAATACTAACCTTTTGGTTGCAGCCCAGGTCTGTGTTTGCTGCCCCCCAAGCCTGGCCAAGAGAGTGTGACTACGAACCACAGAGCACAGTTCCAATGGGTGCCATGTCAGTGCTGTGCCCATGTGCCCCAGAGACTTGCTGGTGCTAGCGTTCCTACTGGGCACTTGTTACCACACACCCAGAGTCAATACCAAGCCCCCTTGACAGAGACACCAACTGCCTCCAGTCTCTAGAGTCTGAATCCCAGTTGGTTCCCATTTGACTTTAGGGATACAGTAATCAACCCTGGCCTCTAGTTGGGACAGGTTAAATGCCATAAGAAGTGTACTAAGTTAAAAGCAGGGTCATGAAACAAACTGTCATGACCCAAAGATAGCCAACTGATTTAGGACCCTGTTGATGTTAGGAAATACAAATCTAGCCTGAACTGTAGTCTGCAATATATAACAAGACATACCCAGGAAAAGCCACCCTTTACCATGAATCCAGAGAGACTATTTTAAGTTTAATCCAAGGAGTAAATAAAAGTCTGTATCTCTTTCTGTGTGTATACACAAAATGACTAGAAGTATTATCAAGAAGTAAATGGAATATGATTTTTGCCTATAAAAGGAAAGGAGAAAGCAATAAGCCCACAGATGGAATTCCATCTCTGGCCTACAGCAGGTCTATAGCCCTAGTGCAGATTCCATCCCTGGGGAGAGATTCTCTAGTAGACTGTCCAGGGAAAGAAGGGCTTTTATACCTGCTCACCGTTTTAGGATCCATGTTCTATCACCTTTCTGTAAGCCCCAACCCTTCATGAGGCCTCTATAACCTGCAGACTTGAATTAAATGGCTACTGAATAACAACAAGCCCGTGGTTCACTGGTGGTGGTGGTGGTCGCCGTGGTGGTTGCAGGAGGATGGGGATGATGGTAGTTGACCTTGAACATACCAGGGGACCCTGCGAAACCCAACATTTTGGGGGCCCCGAAGAAACCCAACATATACCAATTCCGTGTCAATTCCAACTTATATTAACATAGAATTGCTTGTAAAACATCACTTGCACCCCACCAGGTGCATTCCCATGGCGGGCACTCAGTTCCAGGTTGAAGGGCTGGAACTTTGTGAAAGGGACCAAGTCACACCCAGCTTCTTCAGATCCTCCACCAGATGACTTACGCCCCGACCCCGACTCCGGAACCACCCACGGAAACCCCAAAATTCAAAACCGAGGTGAACGCTAGCGCATCCACGCGAAGTAATATCTATCTACCTGAAATACCACTAAGCATTTGCCCTTACACTCTTTGCTTTCCATCCCTCAGGCACCTACTAACTCTATTAACTAGGCACCCAGAACACACATTTTCTTTTCTTTTTTTTTTTTTGCTTTTTTTGGGCCACACCCGGCAATACTCAGGGGTTTCTTCTTGCTCTGCACTCAGGAGTCACTCCTAGAAGTGCTCAGGGACCATATGGGATGCCGGTGATCGAACCCGGGCCGGCATGGGCCGGCCACGTGCAAGGCAAACGCCCTACCTGCTGGGCTATCGCTCCGGCCCCTGAACACACATTTTCAACCTACAATAGTCATTATGGTAAAGCAAAGCAGAATTCCTTCAAGCACAATGATTGAAGTCACTAATACAGATGAGTCAAGCAATAACGATGAGCTATATAACCTCTCTGAAAAGGAATTTTGGAAGGAACTGTTAAAGATGCACAAGGAACTCAAAGAAACAATGGAATACAAAGTCAATAAAATACAAGAGGACATGAGAGCAGAACTGAGTAAATTTCAGGCCAAAGTACAAGCAGAAATGACAGATATTAAAAATGAGGTAAGTGAACTGAAAAACACAGGGAAAGGCCTCCAAAGCAGAGTAACAGCTACTGAAGAAAGAGTCAGTGATCTCAAAGACAAGGTTCAGAGATTCACTAGACAACAGCAGAAGATGGTTGTCTTCTGCTCACAATCAATGAACAGACTACCAGAGAAAATCGGGATGAAGCCAAAAAGGAACAACATACGCATCATTGCGGTCCCAGAAGAGCAAGAAAAAAACCCTGATGAAGAAAAAACTGTCAAAGCCATCATCGCTGAGAAGTTCCCTGAACTGAAGAAATCATGCTCCCAGATACAGGAGGCTCGTAGGGATACCAGATAAAAGAAACCCCAATAAAAATCTCCAAGACACATCCTTATTAAAATGACAAAACGATAGACAGAGATAGAACACTGAAAGCAGCAAGATCAAAGAAGGAAATCACATACAAAGGAGCATCCCTGAGATTTACAGCAGACTTCTCAGATGAAAACACTCCAAGCCTGAAAACAATGGTGGGATATTGTGAAAAGATTCAGTGAACTGTAGGCCTCACCAATAATTCTTTACCCAGCTAGACTTACTTTCAGATGTGAAGGAAAGATACACAACGTCATAGATAAACAACAACTCAGGAAATTCAGACTCAAAACCAACTTTAAAAGAAGGATTGAAGGGTCTTTTGTAAAATAAGACAACCCAAAACCACAACATTTAAACAGAAAAATGGCACAAAATCCAATGACAATAATCTCTCTCAATGTCAACGGTCTAAATGCACCAATTAAGAGACACAGTGGCAAAATGGATTAAAAGACTGAATCTAATAATTCATATCACAACGACCTTGGATAATTCATATATGTGTATAAATAATTCAGTATATGGAATTCATCTACAACATTGTCATTCTGATCAAATAAACTCCTTCCAACTCTTAAAAGTAATCCAGCCCCTGCCTATAGTGGGCTGGTGAGACAGTATAGGAGCTAAGGCACTTGTCTGTCTTCCATAGACCTGTGGAGCCTGTGGTAGTGGTTTGAATCTCCAGCTCTACATATGTTCCTTGAGCACTGGGAGGGTCAAGAGGCAGGGGTGACACATAGCCTCCTTGAACACATAGCCAGGACTAACCCTTGAAAGCACCGAGGGTGGTCCTAATTTCCAACCCACAAAAAAGTCCAACACCTTGGCCCTCACTATCAGTATATTTCTTTTAAAAAGAATCACTCAAGAACAAAAACAGCATCAGTATCTTAAAAACCTTAACTAATTGTTACTTAATTGTTACTTAATTAACTTCTATATGTGATGTAATTAAGCATTTTCATTAAGTCATTCCCATATGTAAACATGCACATAAAATGATATTCTGGAAATATGAAAGAAACCACCTTACTACCACCAATCATCTTAACCACCACACTGCTTTTCCACTTGCAATCTTACAATTTCCCGCAGAGATTAGAAATTTAGGAATGTTAAAATTCAGTCATGAACTAGGGCCAACTAGCCATCTTCTCCCTTCATACAACAAGTTTCATTGATGTCACTAATTTTATTACTAACATAAACCTCCTGCAACAACAAAGGTCCATAACTGACCTGTGCTTCTCACTGCTGGCTATGCTGCCATCTCTGCTAGCATCAGGCATCACCATGAGTAAACTGCTACAAAAAATCCTACCCCCTATATTGGGAGAGGAAACCCAACACCTAATAATTAGTCTAATAACATACTGGGCTTTGGTAATGGGGTGCTGAAGGGGGCCTACAGTCTCTGCCAATCTACATTCTGGGGAAGGCAGTCTTGCTGAAACACAGAAACAAAGTGGGCCTGAGTTCAGGGACAGAGAGCCACTGAAGAGCTAATGAAAAAAGGAAAAAATGAACTACTAGTGATGTGGGGATCAGGTTAATGATAAAACTATATGAAGGGGAAACGGAACAATGATACAACTGGTAAGGCTTTTGCACACTGCCAACTATGGCTGAATCGCTAGTATCCCATGTGGTCCCCTAAGCACAGCCAGGAGTAATTCTTGAGTGAGAGCCAGGAGTAACCTGAGCTTCATCAGACGTGACCTCCCCACCCATCCAAAAATTAAAGTATATGAAGGAAGTGTGTCATATTGTGTTGGATTACCCTTTTTCACAGTCCTGCATCCTACTCAGCCAGTATCTCCAAACCATATGCAGTGACCTGCCAGCCATGAGTTTTGTACTGTAAATGAAACGTTGTTTATCTCTTTCCTGTATGCCCTTTGCATATTCTGTTAGAGCAACTTCCTTTGTTTATACACAGGAAGACAATTAAGGCTATGCATTTGTGATATAGGAGTTAATTAACTCTAAAATATTTACTCCTTGGCATTTGTCATATTTCCTTTCTTAAACATCAGTTGCCTTTAGATTGTAGTTCCTTACAACCCAAAAGAAGAGTCCTGTCTCAGAACTCAATGGACCCAAGTAAGACATGAGTAAGCTACTTGCACTGGCAATTCCTATACCATAGCCAAACAGGATCTTTGAGCAGCCAAGGGCCCCTCCAAGTTCCAGGGGCTGCTGCTCCCACCTGCTATCTGGCAAGGAAAGGAGGGCTGGGGCACCCCACAATGTGGGGGTCTGCACAACCTTGCTCCCCACATCAGGGACATAGGCGACACAATCAGGTTCAGAGGCCAAAAGATGATCGACACCGTAGAACTGGACACAAAGGAGGCTGGTAGGCAGAGCCCAAGGCTGAACATTCGTGCCTGGATGTCTCCTCTGCAGCTGGGGCTACTGCACGAAGCCCCCTCCCTGCCAGTAGCTCCATCTCTGCAAAGTCCAAGATGAAGGCACTGGTGCGCAGGCCTCGACCCCCCCATCAGCATCTCACCTCTGGGCGCCAAAGACCCACAGCAGGAACCTCAGACCAGTGTGTGGGCTCCATCGGACACCTGCGAGGAACTCTGATGCAGGCAGGTAGATAAGAAAGAGCCCATGGCAAATGGAATTCCTAAGATGTAATAAAATTACTAAGGCTATCCAGACCCACCTTTTGGAATCAGAATCAAGACCTGATAAAATCTTCATCAACAACAGACCCTGAGGAAGTCAGATCAACCTTTCTGCCCAGCCTTTAATCTGATTACTTTCCAGGATAGAGAAGATCCATCAGGAACAGAGGTCACAAAACGGAGATTTTCAAATCACTCACAACTCTACCCCCTTGCCAACTGCCCTAGCAACAGACTTTAACCTAGGTGGAAGCCCCATGTGGGAGCAGACTGGGGAAAACTTATGAAAAGCCTCTTTGAACAAGGGAAGGGCGGGCCCATGCTGCCCAAGCCCATGAGCTGCTTGAGCTCATGTGGCTGAGCACATGTGACATCTCTCTCTCCCTCCCTCTCTCTCTCTCTCTCTCTCTCTCTCTCTCTCTCTCTCTCTCTCTCTCTCTCTTACTCTCTTTTTCCCCCTTTCTCAAAAAACCTCCAAATAAAAATCTGTTTTACTTCACTACTCGTCTCCTGAGAATTCTTCAAAGAGGCAAAGACAAGAACCTGCAAAGCCTGGGTAGAGCGTACCCTTCCCCATGGGGGTCCCAGGGCGGCAGAGGTGGATAAGAAGTGAACCTCTCTCTCCTCCCCGCCTCACAAAAGCCACCTGTGGGGTTCCACCTACATTAGGGCAAGACGTGAGTCAACTACCAGCCCGCAAGGGCCCTCCAAGTTCCAGGGGCTGCTGCTCCCAGCTGCAATCAGGCGAGGACGGGGGAGGGGGGTTGGGGCGCCCCACAACGTGGGGTCTGCAAGACCTTGATCCCCGCAGCGGAGACACAGGGGACCCAGTCGGGTTCTGGGGCCAAAAGACGATCCAGACCGCACAACCGGACGAAAGGGGGCAGGGCACGAAGGTACCCACGGTTGAGCGTTCGTGCCCTTATGTCTCCTCCCCACCACCCAGGGCGGTTCCGGGAAGCCCCCGCCTGCGAACAGCTCCATCCGTGCACAGTAAAAGACGAGGTCACCGGTCCCCACGCCTTGACCCCTACCGGCATCTCACCTTCGGGTGCCAAAGTCCCACAGCGGGAACCTCAGACCCGCACTTGGGCTCCATTCACCACCTGCCGGGAACTCGCCTAAGGCTCGGGTCTCCAGGGAAGTGGCGCCGCTTTGGCTCCGGCGGAAACGCTTAGACAAGAGAACAGCTCTGGGGCCCTTGAGCCCCTCGGCCGGGGCGGAGAGCGGGAAGGGAGGAGCTGCGGAGCTGAAAATGAACCTCTAGACCAGGAAACCGCTTCAGAAGGCGGCTTCAGAGATCAACTCAAGACGCTCAGCTCCGTATCCCCGCGCGCTTCTGGATCTCGCGGTACTTCCGTAAATATGCTCTAGCGTTGCTAAATGAACGGTACACGGATGAGGCGTCCGGCGCGTATCCCCGCGCACTTCTGGATCTCGCGGTACTTCCGTAAATATGCTCTCGCGTTGCTAAATGAACGGTGCGTGGACGAGGCGTCCGGCGCTGAGGTGAGGCAGAGGTTACGGGCTTGGGCCTAATAGCGTACAGTGTCGAGATTAGGTGGGTCTGGACAGATCTGACTGGGTACACTGAGTACTGGGTCCGGGCTGGGCGGGTCGTGGGGGCGGGACCTGAGCCCTAATTGTACAGTGTCGGGACTGGGCGGGGTGGGGACAGGGCCTCAGTGGGTCAACAAGCTACAGAGCTGGGGCTGGGCGGCTCTGGAGCAGCTGCTGATTAGGTACAGTCCGTGGCCCGAGCCCTGACTGGGTACAGTGCGGGGACCTGAGCCTTAACTCGGTACTGGGCAGGCTGGGGGCGGGACAGGGGCGGGGCTGGGCCAGACCCAAGCTCCATCCAGTGCCTGTATGAATGGCTAGCGGATTAGCTCTGTTGTTTGTGCCCAGCGTCCTGAGTGTACGAAATTGCTGGCACCCGGGACTTGGAGCTTCTTGCCCCAGAAATTTTCCGGTGGGTACCTTGGAAATCTTTTCCTCTCTATGTATTACTAGGAAAACCCAAGGAACTAGCAGAACCCCCTGTCCTCCTTTCCTGGGGCACCCAGCCTAAGCCAGGATTTTAGGGAACATTCCGAAGGGATGGATGATAAGTCTCCATATCTGCATTTTATTTCTCTGGGGGGTTCTAGCTTCCTAGCTCTCCCACTGACCCCACATCACGGTGTCCATCATCCTAGCCTCCCTCTTCAACTTTCTTTAAAGCTTCTTCCTCCTTCCTCTGCTGGCACTTGCGATGGAACTGAGAAGATACACTTAGTCCCGTCTCTAGATCTTAATATACCCTATCTCCTCCTTCACTTGATCACTTGACATCCGTTATTATTCGTGGATTTGCTACAGCGGGCACCAGTAATGTTTCCATTTGTCCCTGTCAGGTGCCTGTGTAGCCCAAGGGCATCTACTTGCTTCAGGAATACAATGAGCCTCAAACCATTCGTTCAGGGTCTTGATGAAGTAGTCTGACCATCTCTTGTAGGTGGGTGGCCACGTGATCTTTTGACGTTCTGTGGGATCCAGTAGGTAATGGCTCTAGTCCAGTGGTTGTCTCCAAATCGCATTACATGTCCAGCCCATCTGATTTTTTGACACCTTAGCAAACGAGACAGCATCCCTGACTCTAGATCATTGATGGAGGTCAGAACTCTGGATTCCTTCTCTCACTTGAGTGAGGCGTAACATTCCAAGCATAGCTCTTTCAATTCCTCTTTGGGAGACCCAAATAGCGTTCTCGTCCCAATAGCATTCTCATCTCTTCCGCCCACCTTGCCAACCTCAGGGCAAGGTGAACAGACCCCCCACCCAAACACCTATCACAGCAGCAGCAGGCACGGGGCCTGAAGCAAATGAGGAACGAGGGTGGGGAGGGGGGAGGTGCCATTGATGTTGAGACCATGGACACTGCGGCCACCTCTCAGGCACCTTGGGCCGAGGAAAGCAACCACAGCCAGGAGGTGCCATCTGACCCCAGGTGCGCGAGATCCAGAGCACAGGGCCCTGGGCACACGGCTCTTGAGGGGGAGCATGTGGGAAGCCATGGGGACGGGTCCTCAAGACGAGCCCCAAACAACCCACACACAGCGCACCTAGTGAAGCCACCGCCTCCGATCCTTTCAGTGGTAAACCAGAGAGAGAGAGAGAGAGAGAGAGAGAGAGAGAGAGAGAGAGAGAGAGAGAGAGAGTGTCAGCCTCTCTCCTCCTGCCCACCATATTACTTGTTGCATTCTTTGGATCACTTGATCACTTGATATCCCGTTATTCACCGATTTGCTCGAGTGGGCGCCAGTAATGTTTCCATTTGACACTATCACGTGCCAGTGTAGCCCAATGGCATCTGTTTGTTTCGGGGATATTAAGAGCCTCGAACTATTTGTTCTAGGGTCTTGATAAGGAAGTTTGACGACCATCTTGCAGGTGGGCAGCCACACAATCTTTTGACATCCCGTGGGATCCAATTGGTAATGGCTCTAGTCCAACGGTCATCTCCAGATCGCATTATATGACCAGCCCATCTGATTTTTGATGTCCTGGCAGATGAGACAGCGTCCTTGATTTTAGAATAGCGACGGAGGTTGGAACTTCAGATTCCTTCTCTCACTTGAATGAGGTGTGATATTCCAAGCATAGCTCTTTCAATTCCTCTTTGGGAGACCCAAATGGTATTCTCATCCTGCTTTGATAGGGCCTAGGTCTCTGAGGCGTATGTTAATGCAGGGACAATGGTGGAGTCAAAGAGATGTGCCCAGAGCCAGAGGTCCTTTGTCTTTTTTGCTATTGTTTCAATGTTTTTGAAGGCAGTCCATGCCGCTCTTTTCTTCCTGTGCAACTCAGGTTTTAGGTAGTTCATCATGTTGATTTCTTGACCTAGGTACATATAGCTGTTGTATTCAGAGATGTTTGTTCCATTGAGAGTGAATGGGGCCTCTGGAACTAGTTCGTTTCTCATGAATATCGTTTTGTTGAGATTCAGCTGTAGACCTATCTTTCTGCATTCTCAGTTAAAGTCAGCCAGCATTTGTGCCGCTTGGCTGTCCGATGTGTATTCAATATGCCAAAACCAGTAATAAAAAATGTTTATCTTCCTGACCCTGTGTCCTGAGTTCCATCTTTGGTTTTTTTTTGTTTCTTATTTTTTTTTTTTTTTTTGCTTTTTGGGTCACACCCGCGATGCTCAGGGGTTACTACTGGCTCTGCACTCAGGAATTACTCCTGGCGGTGCTCAGGGGACCATATGGGATTCTGGGGATCAAACCTGGGCCAGCATGGGCGGCCACGTGCAAGGCAAACACCCTACCCGCTGGGCTATCGCCTCCCCCCCCTGAGTTCCATCTTTGGAACCTCATGGTCCCCTGTGCATGGCCAAGGATTGAGCCCCGAGTGCTGAGCAAGAGGAGTAGCTTGCCCAAAAAGAAAACACCTTCCAAAACGTTCACCCTCTTTGTTGCTGGTTGAGTGTCATTTATGCCACATTAATCTTTGGGCAAGTTCTTTCTCATCGCCACACATACTTTAGTCTAAGGTTATATTCCTAACTATTCTCACAGTCATGTGAGGATTAAATGAGGTAGTGCTTATATAATGCCTCACATAATGCCTGGCATCTGTGAAAATGGTTGCGAGAAGAAAAAGAGCTGGTGGTTTGCTTATGAATATGTGGTAAACTGTTTTGCAGTGGTCAAGAGTAAGTATCTGTGTGGAAGTAGTCCTTGATATGAAACTGTAATTTCCTTTAGTGATCACAAGTCAAAACTACTTTTTAACAATTTCAGAATGGCACGGCAGAGCCTGGCAAGCTACCCGTGTCGTATTTGTTATGCCAAATACCAGTAACAATTATAGACCTCATTCCCATGACCTTATGTTTGAGGCTCTTTATGTTCCTGGAGCAAGTAAGTGCCCTTGGGCTCTACTTGCATAAGACAGGACATATGGAGATGTTACTGGTGCCCACTCAAGCAAATCAATGATGAACGGAAGACAGTGATACAGCGATACTAAACTGCCAAAATGAAGAAAGACTAAAATTACTGTACTTTAAATGTACATGCGCTGGCATCAGAAGCATATATCGAGGACCTGATAGATGCAAGCACAAATGATCAAGTATGACATCATTTGTGTACTGAGATGAGGCGTCAATCACATCATGCCGTTTTGACACTGGAGAAGAACTGTTCCTAGGAACTTGTGACGAAAAGAGGCATCGATGACGTCGGTGTCCTTATCAACACAAACATGGCCATGATCATTGATTCATTTGAATGCCTAACAAATTGGATAGGACAATTACACTTGAAGAGAAGTGGCCCACTGCCAGAAATTTTTTTTATTTTTTTTTATTATTATACCACCATGAGATAAACAATTACAAAAATGTTCATGTTTGGGTTTTGCCCATACAGTGTTCAGCACCCATTCCTCCACCAGTGCCCATTTCCCACCACCAATGTCCCCGATTCCTCCCACCTCCCTAGCCTGCCTCTATGGTAGGCTCTTTTTTTTTCTTTTCCCAAACTTCATTACACCACTTTTAGACATACAATTGCAAGATTTTCATGTAGAGTTTTGGTTCCACAGTGTTCCAACACCCATCCCTCCACCCGAACCCATCTCCCATCACCAATATCCCCACCTCCCCCCCCCCCCCACACTTCAACTACTTGGCGGGTTCTGTATGACTTTTCTCTCCTATCTCTCCCCTTGCGCCAAACTTTCCTGCACATCGTAGAATGCAGTGTATTAAAGGACATAACTGTTTCCACTACTTTGATGGACGCGCGGCCCAGCGACCTGGGCTCAAACTGGTTTTGCTCTGTTAATCTGGTCATGAGGTAGTATCCCAGCATCCGGACAGTGAAGGTGGTGGCTAGTGTGGTGGGCAAGTCTCATCCGGCTGCTTCCGGTACCCCCAAGAGGTGATGGGCCCACTCCCAAAACCCGTCCGTCCTCCTGGGAGCCCCATGGTCAGCTGAGCCTGGGGAAAGCAGAGCTCCAGGTTCCCCAGCCGGTTTTGAGACTGCATGCTATGGCTGGGTCGCCCCAGGGCAGCTCCTGGGCGTGGCCACCAGGCTCAACAGAATGGAGGGGGAAGGGCGGACCCCTGACTCCATCTGACGAATTCCCAGTGATTCCCGCTTCTGGGAGCTGCCTACCCTACTGCCAGGAATTTCTATCTTCATTGACTACGCACCAACATCCACATACAAAGAAAAAGAAATTGAGAAGTTCTACATATAACTGGAGGAGTTCTATAAAAAAGATCACACCTTCTACAAAATCATAGTCGGTGATTTCAATGCCAAGATAGGACCGAGAAGATCAGTCGAAGAACTCCACATCGGGACCCATGGCCTAGAATAGAGCGAACAGGGTGAGAGGCTGAGTCCGTCTTAGCCACCAAGACCATTGATGGGAACTCACAGTTCCAAAAGGCTGAATCGAAACATTGGACATGGGAATCTCCTGGTGGACAGCTCCACAATGAAATTGACCACATAATCTTCAATCGAAGGTTTTGCCTGACCGATGTCGCCCATGTCGCAGTCATCCCAAAATTCCAAACAGGTTCAGACCACTGTCTCCTTCGTGCAAAATTCTACTTCACACAATGAGGTGAAAAAGGCTGCAAAGTTTAAGAAGAGAGAACCACCAGAACGACCACCAACTGGGAACTCTTTGGCACCATTGCAGCAACATGGGAAGATGCTATCAATGACAACATCGATGAAAAATACAACCGACTGGTTCAACACCTCAATGATTGTGCAAAGAATGCTGAGAGAGAGAGAAGGACACAAAAGTATGCCTGTCTTCAAAAACCCTCGAGCTCATTCACCAGCGTGGTAAGGCACAAGCCTCGGGTGACCAGATGCTAACATCCAAGCTTCCAAAGCAGTTCTTTGGATACTCTAGAATATTTTGGAGTTTTGTTTTGTTTGAAGCAACCTATCCAGTTCCTATTCCTAAAGATTGACCACTAATTATCATAGACTTAAAAGACTATTTCTACAACATCTATCCACCCAGATAATCATAAAAGGATTGCATTTTCAGTTCCTTCTATCAACCATAAAGGTCCTTAACATAGGTTTCAATGGACAGTATTCCCACAAGGAATGACTAACTCACCAACAATATGTCAACCCTTTATTGACGAAGTTTTGAGACTTACTAGTGTTAAAATTCCCAATGCATACATCACTACATGGATGATATCTTGCTAGCCTGTAATAATTCCAAAGATCTCCAAAATTTGTATAATGAAGTAATGACAGCTTTACCCGAGGCTGGTTTACAAGTAGCTATGGAGAAAATCCAAATGCAGCCTCCATCTGAATATTTGGGCTACGCTCTTGACCGCACTACAGTGCATCCTCAAAAAATCTCCATTAGTCAAAAGAAGGTCAAAACCTTGAATGATTTTCAAAAACTGCTGGAAGATATCAACTGGGTATGCCCCTCCCTTGGGATTCCTAATTGTGAGCTCAGCAACTTGTTCCACACCCTTGAAGGTGATCCTGCTTTGAATAGCCCAAGATAATTAACTCCTGAAGCTCAGAAGGAATTGAGACTTTTTTTATGGATCGGCTTCAAAAATCTTATCTGTCCCAATTTAATCCCGGAGAAAAAGTATGGTTATTAGTATTTAACGATGCTACCCACACGGCAGAGCCTGGCAAGCTACCTGTGTCGTATTTGATATGCCAAATACCAGTAACAATTATAGACCTCATTCCCATGACCTGATGGAATGGTTTGAGGATCTTTATGTTCCTGGAGAAAGCAGGTGCCCTTGGCTCTACTTGCATGAGACAGGACATATGGAGATGTTACTGGTACCCGCTCGAGCAAATCAATGATGAACGGGAAGACAGTGATACAGAGATACAGTGGCAGTTTTGTTTGACTGCGGGCTGTTCTTTTCCTCCCCCAAAGTGAAAGCTGTGATAGTTTCTCTTCCATTTTTAAAGTGCTTACTCACCTGGACTACTACTTTTTTTCATTGTTTAATATTATTTGCATGACCTGTGAATCCAAATCCACCAGTTCCATTTTCTGCATCTTTTCTGCAGAAATTAATAAATGTGATAAGCTTGCATTTGTTTGAGAGGCTCATAGTTGCGAGAGGTGTGGTTTACCCATCCTGGATGGGAAGGAGCAACCAGGTCTTTCATATCTGCTTCCATAGCTGCAATCATTTCTTTCCACTCTTGTGGATCTTTCCACACACTTTTCCCCCAGGCCTTTCTCTCTAAATGGAATGAAACCCAATCCCAAAATATGCCGACCAAAAGAAAAAGCATCTAATCGGTCTTGCTTCTTTTATCAATTCTCAGTTGTTTCATTAAAAAAAAAATTAAAAACCATGCATGGCCAGGGCTCCTTTGTTCTCTTGTTGCAGACACACAATCATCTGGGTGATTGTTTCTAAGTTAAATGTTGAATAAATTGAGATATTTATATTCTTGATCCAAATTCTTATTGGGAAAAGTTAAATAATTACTAACATTAGTAAAGGATTGTGGAGCTGGAGCCAGGAACTAGAGGTGCGATCAGAGCTCTGTGAAATGGTTGCATTTTTCTATAAGAACCTAGGTTGGGGCTGGAGCGATAGTCCAGCAGGTAGGGCATTTGCCTTGCGCACAGCCTACCCAGGTTCAATCCCCGGCATCCCATATGGTCCCCTGAGCACTGCCAGGAGTAATTCCTGAGTGGAAAAGCCAGGAGTAATTCCTGAGTGGAAAAGCCAGGAGTAACCCCTGAGCATTGCCAGGTGTGACCCAAAAAAGTAAAAAAAAAAAAAAACAAAAAAAAAAACCTAGGCTGCTCCATAAACAATTGAGATTCAAAACCTATCAAAATTAAATCAAAGAATGTTTTTTTATTCTGGTATCTGAAATATCACTGCAGAGCCTGGCAAGCTGTCCCTGTCCTGTGTGTATTCAATATGCCAAAACCAGTAATAAAAAATGTTCATCTTCCTGACCCTGAAAGAGCCCTTAATACAGCATCACTAAGAAGGATGAACAAGGAGGGCCTGATAAAATTTCAGGGCCATACTAACCTGCCAACACGAAGGACTAAAATGACAGTCTGTACTTTCAATGCACGTACACTGGCAACGGAAGCATATATCTAGGACCTGACGGTGCAAGCGCAAAATATCAAGTATAACATCATTGGTCTTGCTGAGAAGAGGAGGCGTCAATCACATCATGTGTTTTTTGACACCAGAGAAGAACTCTTCCTAAGAACATGCGAAGAAAAGAGGCATCGGTGGCGTCGGTGTCCTTGTCAACACGAGCATGGCCATGAACATTGATTCATTTGAATGCCTAACAAACCGGATAGGACGATTACACTTGAAGAGATGTGGCCCACTGCCAAAAGTTTCTATCTTCATTGTCTACACACCAACATCCACATACAAAGAAGAAGAAATTGAGAAATTCTACGTGGAACTGGAGGTGTTCTATAAAAAAAGATCACACCTTCTACAAGATCATAGTCAGTGATTTTATTTTTTAAATTTATTTTATTTGATTATTCCCCCCCAATATTATTACACCATTTTAGACATACAATTTAAAGATGCTCATGCAGAGTTTTGGTTCTACAGTGTTCCAACACCCATCCCTCCACCCAAACCCATCTCCCATCACCAATGTCCCCACCTCCCTCCCCCCTACCACACCTCAATTTCTTGGCGGGTTCTGTATGTCATTTCTCTCTCTTTATCTTTCACTCCCGCCCAACTTTCCTGCACATCGTGGAATACAGTGCATTAAAAGACATTACTGTTTCCACTATTTTACTGGACCTGGGCTCGAACTGGTTTTGCTCTGTTAATCTGGTCACGAGGTAGTTTCCCAGCGTCCGGACAGCGAAAATGGTGGCTAGTGTGATGGGCGAGTCTCATCCGGCTGCTTCCGGGACCCCCGGAGGCGATGGGCCCACTCCCAAAACCCATCTACATTCCGGGGCACAGTCAGCTGGGCCCGGGCGAGCCGAAGTTCCAGCCTCCCGAGCCACTAGTGAGGCTCTTCATGCTATGGCTGGTGGCCCCAGGGCAGCTCCTGGGCTGGGGGCCACCAGGCTCGACAAAATGGAGGGGGAATGGCTGACCCCTGACTCCATCTGACGAATTCCCAGTGATTCCCGCTTCTGGGAGCCGCCTACCTGGGCTCGAACTGGTTTTGCTCTGTTAATCTGGTCATGAGGCAGTTTCCCAGCGTCCGGACAGCGAAAATGGTGGCTAGTGTGATGGGTGAGTCTTATCCAGCTGCTTCCGGGACCCCAAGAGGCGATGGGCCCACTCCCAAAAACCCATCTGCCCTCCTAGGGGGCCACAGTCAGCTGGGCCCAGGCGAGCTGAGTTCCACCCTCCCAAGCCGCTCATGAGGCTCTTCATGCTATGGCTGGTGGTCCCAGGGCAGCTCCTGGGCAGGGCCACCAGGCTCGACAAAATGGAGGGGGAATGGCTGACCCCTGACTCCATCTGACAAATTCCCAGTGATACCCGCTTCTGGGAACCGCCTACCTGGGCTTGAACTGGTTTTGCTCTGTTAATCTGGTCGTGAGGCAGTTTCCCAGCGTCCGGACAGCGAAAATGGGTGGCTAGTGTGATGGGCGAGTCTCATCCGGCTGTTTCCAGGAACCCCCATAGTCAGTGATTTTAATGCCAAGATAGGACCGAGAAGATCGGCCAAAAAACTCCACATAGGGACCCATGGCCTAGAATAGAACAAACAGGGTGAGAGACTATCTGAGTTCATCATGTCAACCAAGACCATTCATGGGAACTCACAGTTCCAGAAGGCTGAATCGAATCGTTGGACATGGGAATCCCCTGGTGGACAGTTCCACAATGAAATTGACCACATCATCTTCAGTCGATGGTTTTGCCTGACCGATGTCGCAGTCATCCCAAAATTCCAAACAGGTTCTGACCACCGTCTCCTTCGTGCAAAATTCTACTTCATAAGGCGAGGTGAAAAGGCTGCAAAGTTTAAGAAGAGAACCACCAGAACGACCACCAACTGGGAACTCTTTGGCACCATTTCAACAACATGGAAAGATAACATCATGGATGACATCGATGAAGAATACAACCAACTGGTTCAGCACTTCCATGATTGTGCAAAGAATGCCGAGAGAAAGCCACAAAATGAAGCCCGTCTTCTAAAACTCGAGCTCATTCGCCAATGTTGCAAGGCGCGAGCCTCAGGCGACCAAATGCTAACATCCAAGCCTGCAAAGCAGTGCAGAGAAGCAATAAAGGAAGACCTCAAAGAGAGAAGAGCAGAAATACTGGAAGATGCAGCAGAAGCCGGGAAAAGCATTCAAAACGCCCCGCCTGTCCTTCGCCAACTATAAGACCAAGATGACTGCCCTCCAACGTCCTGATGGATCTATCACATCCTCCAGAAAGACAATGGAGATTATCCATGATTTCTACTCAGATCTCTTTGATAGCCACGTCCACCTGCCCACATACCAAATTCCGCAGGATGGATATGTTGTTCCCAACATTCTCCCTTCTAAAATCAGACATGCCATTTCGTCGGTAAAGAAGGGAACAGTACCAGGCCCAGACAGAGTCAGACCCAAACACTTGAAGAATCTGCCTTCAGTACTTATCAATACACTGGCTCATTTAGGCAGGCTATGGGAGGGGAGGGAATTGGGGACATTGGTGGTGGGAAATGGGCACTGGTGGAGGGCGGGGTGTTGGAACACTATGTGACCGAAACCTCCAAACATGAACAACTTTGTAATTGTATATCTCCCGGTGGTATAATAAAATGTTTTAAAAAATTTTTAAAAAATACACTGGCTTGTTTCTTCACACCCTACCTGTCTGAATGCAAGGTGCCCTCCCAATGGAAAACCAGTAGAACAGTCCCAGAAGGGAGACATTCACAATATTGGCAACTATCTCCCCATCTGCATGTTGTCTGTCATCTACAAGCTGTTCACTCGAGTTATCCTGAAAAGGATTGGCGAACATTAGATGGCGGACAACCATGCGAGCAAGCTGCCTTCCGAAAAGGATTCAGCACAATCGACCATATCCACACGGTAGCCAAGCTCATTGAAGTTTGTAGAGAGTTCAAGATGCTGCTCTGTTTCACATTCATTGATTTAAAGAAAGCCTTTGACTCTGTGGAGACCAAAGCGGTCATCGAAGCCCTAGCCAAACAGGGCATTCAAACCCAATACGTCAAGATCCTTTGTGAGCTGTATTACGGATTCACCACCAGGATCTCACCATTCTACAAAGAAGTGATCATCGATGTCAAAAGAGGGGTTCGGCAGGGTGATATCATTTCATCAAAACTCTTCAGCACCACCCTCGAGAACATCATGTGACAATTAGAATGGGAAGGAATGGGAGTGAAGATAGATGGTCAGCAACTACACCACCTCCGCTTTGCTGATGATATTGTTCTAATAACACCAAACATTAGCCTAGCGGCACAATTGCTGCTGACTTTGACCGAGAATGTGGAAAGATAGGTCTACAGCTGAATCTCAACAAAACTATGTTTATGAGAAATTTAACTAGTTCCAGATACTCCATTCACTCTCAATGGAACAAACATCTCTGAATGCAACAGTTATGTATACCTAGGTCAAGAGGTCAACATGATGAACGAACCTAAACCTGAGCAGCGCAGGAGGAAGAGAGTGGCATGGAATGCCTTCAAAAGCATCAAAGAAATAGTAAAAAGGACAAAGAACCTCCGGCTCCGGGCACATCTCTTGGACTGTACCATTCTCCCTGCATTAACATATGCCTCAGAGACCTGGGCCCTATGAAAGCAGGATGAGAATGCTAATCGGGTCTCCCAAAGAGGAATTAAAAGAGCTATGCTTGGAATATCACGCCTCACTCAAGTGAGAGAAGGAATGCGAGGTTCCGACCTCCATTGCTGTTCCAGAGTCAGGGACGCTGTCTCCTTTGCCAAGGTATCGAAAATCAGATGGGGTGGACATGTAATGCGATTTGAAGACAACCGCTGGACTAGAGCCGTTACCGACTGGATCCCACAGGATGTCAAAAGATCACGTGGCCGCCCACCCACAAGATGGTCTTCTTTGTCAAGGCCCTAAACGAACTGTTTGAGGCTCTTCATATTCCTGAAGCAAGCAGATGCCATTGGGCTACACTGGCACGTGATAGGGTCAAATGGAAATGTTACTGGCGCCCACTTGAGCAAATTAATGAATAACGGAATGTCAAGTGATCAAGTGATCTGAAATGATTAATAAAACTCAAAGGGCTACTGTCTATATTTAGAAGCTGATGTTTCTGCATGGGATTGTTAAAGTTTTCTAATCTAAAGAATTTGTTATTTGAAATAATTGTGGTAGGGGCCGGAATGATAGCACAGCTGGTTGGGCATTTGCCTTGCACGCGCCTACCCAGGTTCAATCCCTGTCATCCCATAAGGTCCCCTGAGCCCCACCAGGAGTAATTTCTTAGCGAAGAGCCAAGAGTAACCCCTGAGCGTCACCAGGTGTGACCCAAAAAGAAAAAAAAAATAATTGAGTTAAAATTTTGTAAAGAAAAAAGAGGGTGTATGATTGTATTGATTGGCAGTTTTATAGGCAGGAGCTCCATTTGTTTCCCCTACTGGAAGGAACTTTCAGCCCCCTCCCAAAATGTGTTATCTGTCAGAGTTAGCTGATAACAGTCTAAAGAAAAATAAAAGGTGGCTGTTTAATTGTTAGCCTTTGTGCAAGGAACTGCTTCACATTTAGTGTTTTCTAAGAATGCAGAATCGGAATTAGTCTGCATAGTACATGAAAATACATACTATTTTAAAGTGATTTTATTTCATGTCAGCTTTGTCATCAAGTATTAAAATCTAGTCCTACCCTTAGGAGAATTTTATCAACAAGTGTGAAATCCTCACTGTTTATGGTAATGATGTGTTTTGACCCTGTAATGTGGGGCCAGAGTGATAGCACAGAGGGTATAGGCATTTGCCTTGCACGTGGCCGACCTGGGTTTCATCCCTGGCATCCATATGGTTCCCTGAACACTGCCAGTAGTAATTCCTGAGTGAAGAGCCAGGAGTAACCCCTGTAATGTCTCTACACTAGTCCTGAAAACAGATGTTCTAAGGATGGAACTCTTAAATATTCTTGGTTAATTGTTATGGAGTAAACTTCTTGCCAAATGTATATTCAGAGACTCTGTCATGTTATCTGAATATTGTTTTGTGATAAAACTGTGTAAGACAATCAAATTCTAAAAGATCTGGAAGTGATGAAAATAACTGATTCCTATTAGTTACGGTTTTCTTTTTGAAATTAAAGATATGTTATGTTAAGGGTTAAAGTTTCTAAATGCTTATGGATAAAAATTAAAAAGTATCAGAAATTTGGGCTGGAGTGATAGTCCAGTGGGTAAGGCGTTTGCCTTGCATGCGGCCGGACCTGGGTTTGATCCCCAGAATCCCATATGGTCTCCTGAGCACCATCAGGAGTAGTTCCTGAGTGCAGAACCAGGAGTAACCCCTGAATATTTCTGGGTGTGACCCAAAAAGCAAAATAAAATAAAAATAAAATAAAAGTATCAGAAATTTAAAGTGCAGGTGTTCAGAATAAAGGAAATTTGGGATTTAAACTTAGTAACTTTTGAAAGAAGAAGCTGGTAAAAGAGGAATTCCAAAAATTCCAATTAAATGATTGCTCTTTTAAAAATTTTTTTAAAAGACAGAGATTCTTTCTGGGCTGGAATAACTCCATAGACTTATATCACTTGTATCACTTGTCTTCGCGTTGATCATCAATTTGCTCAAGCAGGTGCCAGAAATGTTTCCATTTGTTGGGAATGAGGTCCATTATTGTTACTGTTTTGGGCATACATGGGTAGCTTACCAGGCTCTGCCTTGGCTCTGGGTTCATCCCAGGGGGCCCAGTCTTTTCTGTGTCAGAGCATCAACCAACCAGGGCCCACAGGCAAGAACCCTGGGTGAAGACAAGCCTGTCTCCTGTCTGCCAACTGCCGATGCAGATGGGCACTACAGCCACACCTGAAACACCTTGAGGGGCAGAAGACTTATATCAGCATGTCTAAATTTTAAAAGGTTTCTGGCTATTGTGAATAATGCTGCTATGAACATAAAAGTGGGGATGGTGTTTCCGCTGCGTATTTTTGGTTTCCCAGAGTAGATTCCCAGGAGTGGTATGGCTGAGTCAAATGGGAGTTCAATTTCTAGTCTTTGGAGGAAAGTCCATATTGTTTTCCAGAAAGGCTGTACCAGCCGGCATTCCCACCAACAATGGATGAGTGTCCCCTTTTCCCCACACCCACGCCAGCACTTGTTGTTCTTGCTCTTTTGAATATGTGCCAGTCTCTGTGGTGTAAAGTGGTATCTCATTGTTGTTTTGATTTGCATCTCTCTGATGATTAGTGATGATGAGCATTTTTTCATATGTTTTTTGGCCATTCGAATTTCTTCCCTTGCTGAAGTTTCTGTTCATTTCTTCTCCCCATTTTTGATGGGGTTGTTTGTTTTCTTCTTGTAAAGTTCTACCAGTGCCTGATATATCCTGGATATTAACCCCTTATCAGATGGGTATTGGGTGAATATTCTTTCCCATTCTGTGGACTGCTTTTGTATCTTAGTCACTGTTTCTTTTGAGGTGCAGAAGCTTTTTAGTTTCATGTAGTCCCATATATTTATCTTTTCTTCTAGTTGCTTTGTTAGTGATGTTTCACCTTTAAAGATGCCTTTAGCTTCAATGTCATGGAGGGTTTTTCCTATATTTTCTTCAATGTACTTTATGGATTCAAGTCTGATATTGAGATCTTTAATCCATTTTGATCTGATTTTTGTGCATGGTGTTAGACACAGGTCCAAATTCATTTTTTACATGTTGCTGCCCAGTTTTCCCAACACCACTTGTTGAAGAGGCTTTCCTTACTCCATTTTAGACTCATTGCACCTTTATCAAAGATTAAATGATCATGTGTTTGAGGTTGGGTGTCAGGATACTCAATTCTATTCCATAGGTCCACAGGTCTGTTTTTATTCCAATACCATGCTGTTTTAATTACTACTGCCTTCTGTAGTACAGTTTGAAGTTGGGAAAGGTGATGCCTCCCATCTTCTTTTTCCCGAGGATTGCTTTAGCTATCCTTGGGGGTTTATTGTTCCATACAAATTTCAGGAGCGTTTGGTCAATTTCTTTGAAGAATGTCATCGGTATCCTCATAGGGACTGCATTGAATCTGTACAAAGCTCTAGGGAGTATTACCATTTTGACAATGTTGATTCTCCCCATCCATGAACAGGGAATGTGTTTCCATTTCCTTGCCCGAAAATCGATGACTGGATAAAGAAGCTTTGGTACATCTACACAATGGAATACTATGCAGCTGTTAGGAAAAATGAAGTTATAAAATTTGCCTATAAATGGATGGACATGGAGAAGATTATGTTGAGCGAAATTAGCCAGAAGGAGAGATACAGATACAGAATGACTGCATTTATTTGCATGGCATAAATATATATGTACATATTATGATACCAATATCCAAGGTCAAGTGAAACATATATATCAGGAGGTCTTGTCAAAGGTGGAAATTATCACAAACGTGTGGGAGTCAGAGGTTAGGTAAGACAGAAAATGGAACTGGGTGCTAATAATAGTCGAGGGGTACTAATGCCAACCTAGAACTGAGCATTAAATAGAGGCAAAAGGATACACATGACAACCTTTTAATGTATGTTCTGTAATCCATAGTCTGGAAGGGAAGGAAAAGAGAAAGAGAGAGAAAGGGAAAGAAATAAAGAACCTGCCATGGAGCAGGGTTGGGGAAGGGGAGGGAACCGGTGATGTTGGTGGTGGGAGATGGGCACTGGTGGAGGGACGGGTGCTGAAACACTGTATGACCAAAACCCAAACATGAACTTTTTAATTGTATATCTTTTTATTTGTATATCTCATGGTGGTATAATAAAATACTTAAAAAAATAAATAAATTTTAAAAGGTTTTATCAAAAGGGCTTCCAATAAACATTGGCAGATCAAGTGTTTTCTTATGCTGGTATTTAAAAAAAGTTTAGTAAGTCTTTTTCTGTTTCCGAAAGCATATATTTGTTTCTCCTGTGTGGAATTGTCTATCTTAGTTGACTCATGATTTGAAATAATGGAGGCTGTATGCTAAATAATGCCGTTTTAAGTCAGCCACTGCTTCAACTTTAGTGATTTCTGAAATTAGAGAATGCATGAAAAAAATTATGGGAAAATAACTAGTTAACTCTTTCAGGCTATTAGTCTGTCATTCAATGAGAATGTATGTTATTGTTTTGTTTCATGTGAGCTTTCATACATGAAAGCTCTCTCTTTCATACATGAAGTCTCTCTCTCATACAAAGCTCACATGAAACAAAAAATAACATTCTCATTGAATGACAGACTAATAGCCTGGAAAGAGTTAACTAGTTATTTTCCCATACTTTTTTTTTCATGCAATTCTCCGATTTCAGAAACCACTAAAGTTGAAGCAGTGGCTGACTTAAACGGCATCATTTAGCATACAGCCTATGCTAGTCTCTCACACACTGTGTGAGAGACTCACACACAGGGGGCAGAGCTGCTACTTGCTCTCCCTGTGCCCAGCTGATCACGAGGCATTGGGAGGGATGGTGGGTTCTAGCCCTCACCCGCCATCCCAGCAGAGCCTCGCAAGAAGCCAGAGGAACTCCCACACCCTGAGGGCCGCCATTTTCCACATCGGACTCCCTCTCATCAGAACTCCACCCAGCAGAAGAGCTGATCACAGCCCGGCTCACCGCGGCACAAGCTGCTGTCGCGGTTAATCAATAAATGCTCGGAGTTTTGAGGTGACTACAAGATTATCCCACCCGCACAGCAGAGCATGGCAAGCTACCCATGTCGTATTTAACATGCCAAATACCAGTAACAATTATACACCTCATTCCCATGCCTTGATAGAATGGTTTGAAGCTATTTATTTTCCTGGAGCGGGCAGATGCCCTTGGGCTATCTCGCATGTGACAGGACATATTGAGATGTTACTGGTGCCCGCTCGAGTAATCTATGATCTACTGGAAGTCAAGTGATCAAGTGAGCTTTGTATACCAGGTATCAACCTAGTCTTGACATTGAGTGCCTTATTCACAAGTGCGAAATCTTTACTGTTTCTTGGTAGCACTCTTTGAGTATTTTAACTTGACAGTTTTGTGTTTTCCTCTAAATTAAAATAACATTTTAAATGTTTTCTGGGTAATCCCTAATATGAAGTAAACTTTTGCCAAGTCTATATTTATAAGAACTTAAATTGTAAACATCTCAACTTTGGAATATTTATGTAACTAATTTAATGCTTTTAGAGTAATTTTGCTATGCTAGATAAATAATAATTAGCAACTTGCTTCCAAATTTTTTGGAAGATCAGCCGTATTAAATTCAGTAAGATAAGGAAGCTAAACCTGTAGAGTATAACTATAAGGAGTCTAGATAATGTATTTTAAGTAAGAAAGATAATGGATGAAAATATCAATGGAAAAAAGGAAAGGAATCCTATTAAACTGAAGCTGTTTTTTTTTTTTCTTTTTGGGCCACACCCGGCTATGCTCAGGGGTTTCTCCTGGCTCTGCACTCAGGAATCACTCCTGGCAGTGCTCGGGGGATCATATGGGATGCCGGGGATCGAACCCGGGCCGGTATGGGCCTGCCGCAAGCAAGGCAAACGCCCTACCCGCTGGGCTATCGCTCCGGCTTCTGAAGCTGGTTTTAAATGAAATGAAGGAAAGTTACAGAACAATGAATGTAAAGAAATGTGTAGAAGGTTTGAGGATGTTGAGGAGAGGAACTATGAAACTCTTTAAGAACTATTCTAGTGCCTTTTTGGTGAGATCTATAGAAAAAAATATCAGACAGGTGGTATAGACCCCTGTTACAGTGCTCTTAGAAAAATTGGGAATCAGGGTTTTACATAGGATTAATGAATTATATCTGATATTGTTAAACTGTATCCTCTATCTCTACAGATCTTTATGCTTCTTTTAAGTAAACCCAACAGCAAACGGGTATATGGCACCTCATTGTAAGAAAAATGAAATATATGCTTTTCTCTCTTTGCACCTCCAACAGATTTTCTTTAATGCTTCATGATGCTGTGTTTATTTGCATAAATGCAGATTAAAAAAGTATTTCCTCTCTGTAACAGGGCCTACCCCTCATGCAGGCAGTTATGGTACTCCAAGGCCCTCTTCCAGGGAAAACAGGAGTCAAAGGAATTGGTCTAAATAACAGGAGCAGGTAGTTGTAACAGGTACCATTACAAGTACCCTACAAACCTCAGGGAGACCCTAGAGGCAGGCCAGCTCAAGGAAGGACCAGAAATCGTCCCTGCTGTGGAAAACAAGGAATCTGCGAATCTGCGGTGACTGACAACTGCCTGTGCCATGCAAAAAGAAAAGCTGCTGCAGTAGGGGATGACTTCAGCCCCAAAAGGGATGTGGTCACTCTCTGCTCTTGGAAACCCAGTGGCCCAAGGCCACCTGTAGCACATCGTGGAACCTAATTTTCATGCTGTGGCCAAGCCTGGGGTATCCGTGACGTGACAGGTAAAGATATTAAAAGGCCATCATTGATGTGGTTTTTTTTTTTCTGCTCTGTTAGCCAATCCCTAGTACTTCTCAGTAGCAATGGAGTACCTGAAATGGAGAGTTTTCCAGTCTTGTTGTGTTTATGCAAAAGAACAAGTCGGATTTATTAAGTTATCCAAAAAATTTAAAGTGAAGGTGGAGAGAAAACCATATTTCTATGACTTTTGTAAAAATCAGATTCTAGCTCCACAAAGGTAATTGAATAAATGTATCCACTGTATCACTGTCTTCCCATTCATCATCGATTTGCTCGAGCGGGCACCAGTAACATCTCCATATGTCCTGTCTCATGCAAGTAAAGCCCAGGGGCAACTGCTTGCTCCAGGAACATAAAGAGCCTCAAACCATTCCATCAGGTCATGGGAATGAGGTATATAATTGTTACTGGTATTTGGCATATCAAATATGACACGGGTAGCTTGCCAGGCTCAGCCGTGCGGGTAGCATACTATTGTAGTCATCTCTAAATCCAGACTGCTGCAGGGTGGATCTCCATGAGCCGGGCTGTGATAGGCTCATCTGCTGGGTGTAGTTCTAATGAGGGGGAAGTCCGGATGTGGAAAATGGAAGCCCTCATGGAGTGGGGGGTTGTCTGGCTTGTTGGGAGGCTTTGCTGGGGTGGTGGGCCAGGGCTAGAACCCGCCATCCTTCCCTGGCGCCTCGTGAGCAGCTGGGCACAGGGAGAGCCAGTAGCAGCTCTCCCTATTTGGATAAATGTATCCAAATAGGCTTAATTTAAAAGGTAACTCCTTGGCTAATCCAGATAGACCAGGAACATCAGCTACAAGGCAGACATGTTCTTAAGTTTGCTAATAGGCCAAGGGACTTCCAAGTTAACATCCAAATTGGATAAGTGTTCATTCTTAGTTCTATGAGTACACAGTCATTTGGAGATTCTAAAATTCTAAGATTCATAAGGATTCTAACAGCTCTTAATTCTTGAGCCATCTTGGTACCAATACCTCATCCAGCACTCTATCCAGAAAACTCTGTAGATGAGGAACAATGGGTATTGGATTTAATAATAGCCCTGGCTACATTGAGACTAATGTTTAAGATTATAGGAAGGATCATGCTAGTTTTCCCTCAAGCAGGCGAGGTGTGACCCTTTCAGTATACGGAGAATAAGATACTCAGAATCACCCTGGTGCAGATAATAAATAAGAAGGACCTTGTGGGTACTTTCTAGATTACATGAAGCCCATGAAATTAAGATGGACCCTCACCCATTTTCCCTTAAAGATATAAGGTGATGAAATCTCTAGTAAGGAATATGATGTGGATAGATAGACAGGAGAAAGCCCCATGGCAGTGAAGTTCCTAGGAAGTAGTAAAGCCAACTAGCCCTAACACCCTTACCTGGAACTAGCCCAGACCTGAGAATGCTGGATCACCCTCCAAAAGAAGACCCTATAGAAATAGAGGTGCAACACATCTGTCATATGCCTCAACACTTGAAAATGACAGACGATAGGACCCTAATGCCACTCCTGAGCCTGTTCCTGATGAGCCAGTCAGGAACTCACCTTAGGAGCTACTCACCTTAGGAGACCTACAGGGAACTAGGACATGCTTTCATTCATAGAAACATGAACTGTAAAGTCCCAATTTAAGGGAAATTTCTGGGACATCGTGTTTTGGCTCAGTGAACAACAAACTCCTAATCTATTGGTGGCCCCGGAGAGTTCCTGGTTTGCCGGCACCTCTGGTCCTCTGGTCTTTCGCCATGCTTGTTTTCTTCCAGAATGACAGGGAAGACTTAAATCCATGTATGTGTATCCTAGCCAATGTAATGCTGTAAGTATACACACATTCAGGTGAAAGGGGACACCAACATTTAGGGCTCTCCAGGTGGAAACGAGTCCCAGTACTCATTCCCATAGCTGTCAGTCTAGGAATAGCAGGGACTGCAGTCTTGGGGCAACTGCCATTATGAAAACAGATCAGAATTCAAAGCAACTGGGTAAAGTAGTTGAAACTAACTTGGCAACTCTGGAGTCTAATGTAAGGCATTTAAAGCACCCCTTGGACTCCCTGGCAGAGGTAACGTTATGAATCCCTTTTTAGCTGGTTCCGCTGGCTTATGAGCCCTGTCACTGCTGCCATTGGGCCTCTCTGCCTAATATTTGTTGATTTTCGGGCCCTGCATTTTAAATAAGTTAGTTGCTTTTGTTTCTTCTAAAATAATGTTAAACTAATGATACTGAGGCAAAAGTGCCAGATCCTTGAGCAATCTGTCCAGCCTGAGTCTTCAGTGTGATGACCTCATGTAGTTACAAGAAAAGGAGGAAATGTGAGGAATGGCCCACAGAATAAGACCTGGCCCTGAAACAGGACATTCCTGGCTTAAACAAAAAGGAAAAAGGCCTAGTAAAGGCTAATAACCCTCAGATTTTACCCTGTCATGATAATTTAGGGGACTCCTAACTGCTTTGTCTACTTCTGTATATCTGCTTTGCTTAAGATATGATAAAGAATGCAAACATGCATCCTGTAGATTCTGTGGAAGAAGGTATATAAGCAGGGTGCTGAAACAAAGCGGGGCCTTTTGAGTCTCTCTCTGGCTCAGGATGTCCTCAGTGCTTCTTAAGCGCTGAGCTAATAAACTTCCCGTTATCTACATTTCTGTTTCTGGAGAGTCTGTATCAAGGCGGCCTAACGCCATCATGCAGCCATGGGCCAGAGGGCAGCACCAGCGGGAGAGACTGCTCCTGGTGTCTAGGCCCAAGGACCAACACCACAGCCATAGGACCTGGTGCCTGGGCTCAAGGGCTAGAACCAAGACCATAGGGCTACAGGACCACAGAACCAAGGCCAGGACCCAGAGGGCTGGCCTGAGAGAGAAAGACCCTGAAAGGAGAGGACCGAAAGAAGAGAAGAGACTTAGGGAAAAAGAAACAGAAATAGAGATAGTGAAGCAGAGTAAGAGAGACCAAAGAAGAGAAACAGAAATAGAGACAGATAAGCAGTGAAAGTGAGAAATAATGATAGGGACACAGAGAAACAGAGATGCCCTGAGGAGAAAAGCCCTGGATAGAAAAGACCTGGAAAGAGAGGTTCTGAAAAGAGGGTCCTGAGAGAGGACCTGAAAGAGACACCTTGAAGAGAAATGTGAAGAAAGAGGACCTAAAGAGAGAACCTGCTTGAGAACATACCAGGAGAGACAGAAGTCCCTGGAGAGAAGTTCCTGAAGCTAGGTGGAGTGAGGAGTAAGAACACAGATTAAAAGGAGAGTTTCAAGTACCTCTGGTCTTGTTCCTTTATCCTTCGATGGGTCAGGGGGAACGGTCATAGATCCTGTATATAGGCTGAGGACCTTACTGGATTGTAAGTACAGTCGAGGACAGAGGCCCCAGTATCTGCTGCTTTGGTTATCCCCTGACCCAAATACTGTTAGGGCATGCAGTAGGGGTTCCTCATTTCTGGGGTCCTAGAATTCCCATGGGGGTTTGCCACACTCCCTTTTCTTATTAAGCCCTAACACTTTAGCACATGTAATGAAATGCCAAACATCAAGTCAATTGAGTTCTAGTTTTTAATTAATCACCTTTTATCTTTTATACTTGAGAATAATTGTAATACAGTCTTTTGGTAATAAAGTTGGTTCTACTATGTATGGAATTATGTCTTTATATTTCCTGAATTTTTGCTATTCTCTAGTTCAGTAATTCTCAGACTTTATTATACATCAGAATTGCCTGGAGGAGTTGTTGAAATACAAAATACTGTGTGTGCCCTGTCCTAAGAATTTCTGATTCTGTGGGTCTGGCTTTTAGGTTTAGCCTTCTGGAACTGTGAGTTACCATGAGTGGTCTTGGTCTACATGATGAACTCAGTCTCTCACCCTGTTCATTCCATTCTAGGCCATGGATCCTGATGTGGAGTTGTTTGGCCAATCTTCTTAGTCCTATCTTGGTCCTATTCTTCTTGGTCCTATCTTGGTCCTATCTTGGTCCTATTCTTGGTCCTATATTGATGTAACTCAATACATCAAGATCCTTCGTGAGCTGTATTATGGATTCTTCACTACCCTGGCACATGACAGGGACAAATGGAAACATTACTGGTGCCTGCTTGAGCAAATCAACGAACTAAAGGATGTCACGTGATCAGTGATCAAGTGGTCTGGCTGGAGAGTGTATCACTTGATCACTTGACATCCAGTTATTTGTTGTTTTGCTCAAACAGGTGCCAGTAACATTTCCATTTGTCCCTGTCACGTACCAAGTGTAGCCCAATGGCATCTACTTGCTCCAGGAATACGAAGACCCTCAAACCATTCGTTCAGGGTCTTGGACGAAGAAGTCTGACCAGGTGGGTGGCCACCTTGTAGGTGGGAAGCCACATGATCTTTTGTTTTTATTTCTTCTTTTTTCCACATGATCTTTTGACATCCCGTGGGATCTAGTCGGTAACGGCTCTAGTCCAGCGGTCATCTCCAAATCATCTGATTTTTGATGGCTCTAGTCCAGCGGTCATCTCCAAATCACATTACATGACCAGCCCATCTGATTTTCAATGGCAAACGAGACAGAGTCCCTGACTCTCGTCATTGAGGGAGGACAGAACTCCAAATTCCTTCTCTCACTTGAGTGAGGAGTGATATTCCAACCATAGCTCTTTCGATTCCTCTTTGGGAGACCCGAATAGTGTCCTCATCCTGCTTTCATAGGGCCCAGGTCTCTGAGGCATATGTTAATGCAGGGAAAATGGTGGAGTCGAAGAGATGTGCCTGGAGCCAGAGTTCTTTGTCCTTTTAGCTATTTCTTCAATGCTCTTGAAGGCGTTCCATGCCACTCTCTTCCTCCTGCACAGCTCAGGTTTTAGGTCATTCGTCATGTTGAGTTCTCAACCTAGGTACACATAACTACTGCATTCAGTGATGTTTGTTCCATTGAGAGTGAATGGGGCATCTGGAACTAGTTTGTTTTTCATGACCATTGTTTTGTTGAGATTCAATTGTAGACCTATCTTTCCAGATTCTTGGTCAAAGTCAGCCAGCGTTTGTGATAGTTCTGAAAAATACCTGCTCCCTCTCTGGGAAGCCCACCAAGAGAGTGACTGCTCCCATGTTGTTCTCTAAGAGAAAGGGAGAGAGTCTATTCTGTGGTTGGAGATTGGGGAGAAGCTGCTCATGGTACAGTACAGATGTAGAGAGATGGGGAAAAGTACCTATGTCCCAGAGGTCCTTGTCGGCTGGTCACAATACTTGGGGGCCACATAGAGGACAGAGGCTTTATTCCACTTAATTCTTGAGTGGAGTGCCCAGAGTTTCTAATATTAAAAATTTAACACATGAGTGCTGGATAGTACAGTAGGTAGGGTAGTTTCCTTGCACAAGCTGAATCTGAGTTTGATCTCTGGCATCTATGTGGTATCTCAAAAACTACCAGAAGTGATAGCCTGATTCCAGAGCCAGGAGTTAGCATTGCTGAATGTACTATCTCTTTGTCCTTTTCCAGAATTTAAGACAAATATTTTTGACCTAAAGTATCTGACTTTAGGAAAATTATCTCTGTAATTGGTGATCACCAATTTCCAATTCTTGAGTTTCCATAAGTCTGTATTATAGAAGTGTTGTCCTCAAGCACCACCAGAAGTTATAGCCTGATTCCAGAACCAGGAGTTACTCCTTAGCATTGCTGAGTGTACTATCTCTTTGTCCCTCTTCTCCAGAATTTAAGAAATATTTTTGACCTAAAGTATCTGACTTTAGAAAATTATCTCTGTAACTGGAGATCACCAATTCCCAATTCTTGAGTTTCTGTAAATCTGTATTATAGAAGTGTTATCCTTATATGAGTAATTGACTCTTGCTCACAGCCACCCCCTGTAACAACAAAGTCATGGCTCAGGAGTGTAAAAATGCTTCATTTGGGGCTGGAGCGATAGCACAGGTAGGGCGTTTGCCTTGCATGCGGGTGACCTGGGTTCGATCCCTGGCATCCCATATGGTCCCCCGAGCACCGCCAGGAGTAATTCCTGAGCAAAGAGCCAGGAGTAACCCCTGAGCATCGCCAGGTGTGACCCAAAAAAGCAAAAAAGAATAAATGCTTTGTTTGTAAAACTTAGAACTACAGGCAGTTTCTTCTGTGTTCCCTTGTCTTAGAGGATTGCTAACACAATCCTGTGGGACTCTGAACAAGGACCAATCAGATCCCTCAGAACTGACAATGGCCACTGTGAGTTAGAGTAAGCTTATTCTTGGGTTTTACATTTTGTAAGAACACTCTGGAAAGAAAAAAGCATTCACACAGGACAATGCATCTTCCAAAATCTTTTCTCTGTGTAAGTGCAAGATGCATAGATAAGATGTCAAACCTTTCCATCTGGAGTAGAATCCTTACTTGCTGGTGAACTTCCACAGAACAGATATTTGGACGACATGCCCTCTCGTAGCAATCATGTGTAACTACCCTGCTTCAGGAATGAACCCACTCTATTCAGAGGATGGAACTCTGGAAAAAAAGTTAACACAGTTGCGTTGTGTCCAAAGGATGAATAGGTGTTTTTTTTTTTTTTCTGTGTACTGCTCCTAAGATTGGCATATCTGGTTTTGGAAAGGTGGGAAGCATTTAGTTTCTCTTTCTCTATCCAGATCTTGTTGATGCGACTTCAGAGTGGCACTGTTCTCCTAGCTCAGAGATGGTTATAAAAATGAGGTCCAAAACTACCGATCTTCCTCTTGCAGGATGTAGGATCTATGCACTGTCACCATTTCTATTTCTTGGGTATTGATGTTGTCATCTAAGACTATTGTTTTGAGCTACACGTCTCTTCAAAATAAAAATCCTCCTAAAACAATAGCAGAGTATTTCTGTATTTCTTCTCTAAGTAACAGTGGGGGCTGTTCCCTGGAGTTTGCTTTGATTTGGAGTTTTCAACCCTGATGTTAGAGACTATGCAGCCTGAGAAGGTGATCTCGAGCCTCTAGAAGTTGAGAGGTGAAGCAAAAGTGGTACTGCCTAGAGTACCAGAAAACCAAAGACTATCCCACCACTGTGGGAAGTACATAAAAACGGTTGCAGTTTGGAATACTATGAAGGCAAGAGCAATGCTTAGCACTACCTCCTTTCTTTTTATCAGATAATATTTTGTATGGTTGTATGAATAGAAATGAGAGTTGCAAACTTCTTTCTATCTTAATGGGTTCTTGAAAAATTTGGTGGTAGGTTTAAAAACAAACTGGCATGGGGCTTTGTGGACACAAGACTTTTGTTCTTCTGTCCATCTCTTCTTGTCACAGGCCTCAAGCTCTATTGTTTAACAAAGGTGACGTGTGTGAGAGAGAGAATATGTTTTTGCTTGCCTTGCTACTCTTTCTTTCTAGAATCAGTTTTAACATATCTATTGTCTCTGAAAATGAAATGTGGAGAACTATGAGTTTATCTTACCCAGTTTATCATGTGTCATACTCCTGGGGCTTTATTTTTAATTATTTAATTAATTTATTTTTTGTTCTTGGTAAGGGTTACATCCAAAGACACTCAGGCATTAATCCTGGCTCTGCCCTCAGGAATAACTTTTGGTAGTGATAGAAGAACCATATGGGGCTTAAACTGAGTAGGTTTGCACTACCTGCTGTTATAATTTTTTTGGGTCACACCTGCTGATGATCAGGGGTTACTCCTGGCTCTGCACTCAGGAATTACTCCTGATGGTGCTGGGGTGAACATTTGGGACCCTGGGTATTGAACCTGAGTGGATCAAATGCAAGGCAAATGCATGCTGTACTATCACTCTGGCCCCTACCCACTGTTATATTGCTCTGGCTCCCGGGCTATACACTCAGTGGCACACTAATTCTTGCGCCTTATGTCTTCCAGCAGAAGCCACCGAACAGATACCTTGCTTTGTACAGTTTAGCCCTTTTGTACAGTGATCAGTAAATTCCTGTTGTGTGAGCTATCACTTTGTGGTATTTTCATCATGATCATAAACCATCACTTTTGAGTACTGATGCTCTTGAAAATGACATCAACTATGTTCTCTTTGCCTTCCTAGCTCTTCAAAGAGGTTGATGTATTCCATAAATCATTTTAAACATAAAGAGTATCTTATTACATTACTATTAAATACAGTGATGGTGTAGTATGTATTGATTTGAAGTAATCTCAATTATCCCAAATCTTTTGATCTCAGAATAACTTTACTCATTTAAAAAAATGTGTAGCGAGTATTATTCTAAATGGAGAAAAATTGAAAGCCTTCCCCTTAAGATCAGGAACACGACAAGGTTGCCCTTTCTCACCTCTTTTTATTCAATATAGTACTGGAAGTACTCGCCATAGCAATCAGAGAAGAAAAGGACATTAAGGGCACCCAGATAGGCAAGGAAGAAATCAAGCTATCATTATTTGCAGATGACATGATATTATACCTAGAGAACCCTAAACTCTCTACCAAAAAACCCCTAGAAACAATAGACGCATATAGTAGAGTGGCAGGATACAAAATCAACACCCAAAAGAGGAGGAGGTGCCTGCTGTAGAGCCAGGCTAGGGAGGGAGGGGGAATCTGGGGACATTGGTGGTGGGAAATGTGCACCAGTGGAAGAATGGGTGCTGCAACATTCTGGGACTGAAACCCAATCATGAACAGCTTTGTAAATGTCTATCTCATGGTGTTATGATAATAATAATAATAATAATAATAATAATAATAATAATAATAATAATAAAGGAATAGCAAGAACTTTTCTGAGCCACAAAAAGCATTTAAAATATTACTAGGAGGTGAGTGGCCCTGTGGAGTTCCAGGGGAAAGGCAAAAGGCTCGGCCAGCACCTGGTCATGTCCTACATGGCTCCTAGGGCCTGCTCGCCATGCAGGCGTCGTGCCTGCTGGACTTGGAGCAAAGATTGGGGGTCTCCGCCCGGTCCCCAGCCTCCGGGCTCAATGGGTGTGACCCTGAGCTCCAGCCACCACAGCCAACCACCGCAAGACAGAGACTCCAGATCCATGGCTGCGCAGCTCGGCCTCATGGTGAGCGGCCCCATGGAGTTCCCAGGGAAAGGCAAAAGGCACGGCCAGTGCCTGGTCATGTCCTACATGGCTCCTAGGGCCTGCTTGCCATGCAGGCAGCCGCGCCTGCTGGACTCAGAGCAAGGATTGGGGGCCTCCGCCCAGTCCTCAGCCTCCGGGCTCAGTGGGTGTAACTCTGAGCTCCAGCCACCACAGCCAACCACCGCAAGACAGAGACTCCAGATCCACGGTTGCGCAGGCGCCCCTGCCATGGTGTAATCTTAGACGCAATGTATTTTTAGCACCAGGTCCATTCAGGATCTTTCTCATTTGTACACTTCAATGATCATTCTATTTACATCAAACTGGAGAGGTTGATATAGCATGCAGAGCCTCAGACGCAGCTGGGGAGCTGAAACTCGGCTCTCCCTGGCTTAGCTGACCATTGGGCCCCCAGGAGGACAGATGGGTTTTGGGTGTTGGCCCATCACCTCTGGGGGATTCCTGGATGCAGCCAGATGAGACTTGTCCACCACATTAGCCGCCATATTCCCTGTCCGGATGCTTCAGCACATCAGAGCCCACCCAGGAGGGATGCTGACCTCAAGACCAGATTAACAGAGCAAAACAAGTTCGAGCCCAGCTCAGCTGACCATGAGGCCCCCAGGAGGACAGATGGGTTTTGGGAGTGGGCCGATCACCTCTGGGGGTTCCGGGAAGCAGCCAGATGAGACTCGCCCACCACACCAGCCGCTTTTCACTGTCCGGACACTGCAGCACATCAGAGCCCACCCAGGAGGGACACTGACCGCAAGACCAGATTAACAGAGCATTACGAGTTCGAGCTCAGGTAGGCAGCTACCAGAGTGGGAATCACCAGGAATTCATCAGATGGAGCTGGGGTTGCCCCTTCCCCTCTCCATTTTGTCTGAGCCCTGTGGCCCCACCCAGGAGCTGCCCTGGGCGACCAGCCATAGCATGCAGAGCCTCACATGCAGCTGGGGAACTGAACTCGGCTCTCCCCTAGCTCAGCTGACCATGGGGCCCCAGGAGGACAGATGGGTTTAGGGAGTGGGCCCATGACCTCTGGGGGGTCCCAGAAGCAGCCGGATGAGACTCGCCCACAACATTAGCTGCCATTTTTGCTGTCTGGATGCTGCAGCACATCAGAGTCTGCCCGGGAGTGACGCTACCTCAAGACCAGATTAACAGAGCAAGACGAGTTTGAGCCCAGGTGGGCAGCTCCCAGAGGTGGGAATCACCGAGAATTCATCAGATGGAGCTGGGGTCACCCCTTCCCTCTCCATTTTGTTTGAGCCCGGTAGCCCCACTCTGGAGCTGCCCTGGGGGGACCAGCCATAGCATGCAGAGCCTCAGACGCAGCTGGGGAGCTGGAACTCGGTTCTCCCCTGGCTCAGCTGACCATGGGGCCCCAGGAGGACAGATGGGTTTTGGGTGTTGGCCCATCACCTCTGGGGGTCCCAGAAGAAGCTGGATGAGACTCACCCACCACATTAACGGCCATTTTTGCTGTCCGATGCTGCAGCACATCAGAGTCCGCCCAGGAGTGACGCTTACCTCAAGACCAGATTAACAGAGCAAGGTGAGTTCGAGCCCTGGTGGGCAGCTCCCAGAAGTGGGAAACACCGAACTC